>VMBQ01004024.1:34342-46542 GCA_007657795.1 Dreissena rostriformis
ATTTTCCAAAATGTTAAAACACAAATAAAGGTACATTTTATTAAACAAATGCTCATGTTTTCTTTTCAGACATGACTATGATAACGTGACATTGCAGTAGATAAACTAAACAGCAGTAAGTATACGTGCAATATGCATATTCAGTTTGGTAATTCGCCTTATATCCTCATTAAACCGCAACTGTCTGGAAACCGAACATTTGGTCTTGTCAAGTACTTTAACGGTACATAGAGATTTTACTGTAGTTTATTCGTAGGTATTTAATATATTGTTTCTACTGTTGAACATTTAAGTACAATGCGTTTTGTAGACCTTTGGTTTGCATGGAATTCAAACTTACATTGTAATTGTCGATGTATGTTAAGCTACAATTAGTTAGATCATACCTCAAGTGTTAAGTTACAACTTTAAGAAACTTACAAAGCTCTTAAATATTCAAAAGAAGCTCTTAATGTTCATTACACTCAGTAAACGTTTGATACCCAAATATCAATCGTTATTGTAACAATGGAAAGACAAAACAAATCGCAAATAAATCTTAGCATATAAGGCTGCTAAATGATACGGAGGGGCGTGTATAATAAATCGCATTATTCAGTTCTCAATGTCGAGAGTGCAATATTCAAAAGTGTGATTTATGTGTGAACAAGGGTGTTTTACAAAGACACAGACATTGTGCAAAACAAAGTAAATATCCACATAAACAGACAACAATTGATGTTTTATTAAATGATTTTGGAAACCTTAATATATAAAACAGCGTTAACCGCGACTGTTTATTACTCACCTTTGCTTTGAATCGGACTATGCTTGAAACTGAAAAGGTTCCAATTTTCGAACTGGTCAAGTGCTTTATGTATATATTCCACCTATCGTAAATTCTATACTAGGGCATCTGATATATATTATATGACATGTGCAATATATGATATTCCTTTTGCAGCACTGAATTACCAAGCCCCAGCACCATCCTCAAAAAGTGCTCATAAAGAGGACTGCGAGAACACTTTTACAAAGAGTAAGAATAAATCAACTTAAAAAACTATTGAGTCATTAAACTTGTGTAGATGTATTATATGTTATCAGCTACCTGCTTTGTAAGTAGACGAGACATGCCCATGTTGAATAATTAAAGCCTACTTCAATCTGATTTTCTTCCTTGACCGATGATGTTCATGTACATATATCGTATGAAATAACGAGGTCGTATGATCTACGTATTTATGTACTTTGAAACACGAGCTGTCAAATGACGTTACTTGTGATTTATTGATGGAGTTTGTTTAGTGTTGAGCGTTTGTCTTTCTAGTCATAATCACGACATACACGAATTAAATATAATAGTTAAACCTATTATTAACGTATAAATCACGTTTGTGATACTACACATGTAATATGTGTCATATTATAATGCAATATTCAATTTGCTCGGGTATTGACATTAAAATCTTTGTGAACTATTTGTACACGTATTAACGAAATTTAAGTTCAATACAACCCATTATCGTACACGCTTTATTCAGACGTATTAAATAGTACGACATGTAATTTGTATGTGGCCACTTAAACACAATTGTTAATCTCATGTTCACGCTCCGAATACCAAACGTGTTAAGTTTGAAATTTGCTACATGTTCAATACTGTTAAAATAATAATATAATGTGAACGTCATTATTCATTTCTTCATAAATACCAGGTTAAAATTAATGTTTTACGACTTATCATTTCGAACTCGTATTTCATCAAAGCATTATCTTTTCAATTTGGAAACTAAACAGTGTGGAGTCAATAAATGCAGAAAACAGCTTTTCAAACGGGTGACTTTATTCTAAAAATTGAGGCGTCGAAAATAAACGATTTTTTTCCCATATTAATTTGTCGTATCTGACTATCCATACGTGAACATATTTCTTAATAAGATTTGACAGAAGCACTGATCCGTTATAGGTAAATCACTTTTGCATTCTCAGTAGCAGTTTTATTGTGCGCCCATTTCAAACGACCCAAACAGCCAGTTTTCAAAATATAAATAAATCAATAAATCCAACCGAGCGCTTATAAGTCATAAGATGCTGCAAATGTTGACCTCGATTTACTCAGATTTAAACTTTGCCTACATTTTTTGAAGATAAAACTTCTGACCATGTGAAATCAAGACTGAGTCAAACATGTAGCTTCTAGAGCTTTAATTTCGAACTCATAACATTTACTTATTTTGTCGAGATATTTAAAAATTGGGTTGTTATACATTTTCAGTAAGATTGACTTAATAAATGACCCCACTTAACCAAAATTTGAAATAGGATATGATTAATACAAGTAACAAACCTGCGAACATTGTGGTAGAATAGAATTGTGAAGTCGGTTCGTGTAGGGGAGCAATGTCAGATTGCTCTTTCAACTCTAGTCAGATGCTGTTAATAATGCATGTATCGAAGTATGTATTGTGTTTGTTTGTTTACGTTGGAAGTCAAGTGTAAGTCTTTATACATAAATAGAAGTCGCATTATGTATGATAATTATCTATTTGAATTATCTCAAACAGTTGATCATGGATTAAGCTTTGATAATATGTATTTTTATTCGACTTGTTTAAGCTTTTTGGCTTTTTTCTTACATTGTATTTTTGCTTCATATATGTGGACCTTTTCTGTTTTTTCTTGTAAATATCAAGACTATTGTACTGAATAATTGTTCGAGAGTATGACATATACATACCTATATCGAACATATGTCGAGCGTAAGTTTAAGATTACAGGGTGTCTATGTATGGATGTAAGTAACCAACACGTTATTTTGGTCAGTTTTGTTTGTACATGAGCATACTTATTTGGCGTCTTAACTGTTTTGGTCCCACGTTAAAACGATTCTAAGGCTTTTATGTGTATCACTCATTTATTTCTACGTTATTAAGTATTCCCTGTTTCCTGTTTGCACTATTTATAGTTAAATTGTTGATGTTTGTGATCCATTAATGCTATATAATATTTTTAGGTATGTAATAAATATTAAACATACGTTAACTTAAAATGTAATTAATGTACTGCATGAAATTAAATTATTGTCAAAGTCAAATAATAAATGATTCGCATACATGTTACACAATAGGTTAATGAATGTTAAACGTTTATTCTACATAATATGTTAATAAGTGTTTTGAGTGAATGTAAGAGCTTCAGACTGTAAATACATCAGCTAGTGTTATGTACGGATGTTCATTGTGTTGTGTTTGTATTTTTGTGTCCTTTAATTGATTTTCATATCCTTTACTGATATTCTGCAATATATATCTTTTTCTAATAAATACTTTTTCAGCCTTGCGTTGTGTATGTCGTTAATGTCGTTTTCGGATGGGAAGCATGAGAACAGCGAAGAGCATGCATCGCGCCAGTATAACCCGTCTTTGTTCACATAATAAGAAGGTAGTCAGATATTCCTATAAAAATGATCAAAAACAGTATATGGTAGTGCACACGATCTTATATTTCATATCGTAAACAGCATTTTGTATGTCGGAATCTGGTTGTCCTATTCTTTTTTAGACATTGCTATCATCTTGAGACAAAGCTTTTGGTAATATAACTCAAATCGTTACCGATATATCTATAATTTCACGGTCGGCTGAGGGTGAAATGCATTTTCTAGAGAAGATAACATTATTTGTTACTCCCATGTCTTCATAAGACCAATGACATACTGCGGTCCAGAGATTGAGGTTCTTAAGAAACGAACAAAAAAAGTAGTTGACATTAAAATACTTATGGTATAATAAACAATCCAAAACTGTTCGTTTGCATCTATATATTTCATTGTGTTTCCAGTAAACATATGCGTAACCTAATTGAACAGAAGATACGTGTGAAACAACTATTTATTATGCTCCGTCTGTCCGACCGTCCGTGCGTGCGTTCGTGCGTCCGTTCACAATTTTTGTCCGGGCTATTTTTCAGCAATTAAAGACCGGAATTCAATTACCCTTTATGGGAAGCTTCACTACCAAGAGGTGATGTGCATATTATCAGCCGGTTCCGGTCGGATGATTTTTTCACAGAGTTATGGCCCTTTGAAATTTTACCTTAACTGTACATATAGTGCAATTCTTGCCCGGGCTATTTCTCAGCAACTAATGACCGGAACTCAATGAAACTTTATGGGAAGCTTCACTACNTCCTTGACAGCAAGCGCCTACAATCCGATGGACACAGTTTATGATAACATTATCACAAAACAAGTTTAATTTAATTTCGTGTTTTTGGAAACATAGAAAACATAGAAACGGGCTTATGTTTCTTTTATTTTGACAAGATATCAATCTTCGAACTGAACAAGTGGTTTGTTTGTACATCGCACTAATCGTATATTCAATACTACGGAATGTTATTAATAAAAAAATTACTTGTGCAATATAACATATGCCTATTACAGCACCACATTACCAAGACCTTGCTTCCAAAATGCGCTGATGAAGATGACTACAGAAAAACCTTTACACAGAGAAAGAAAACATCAACCTAACAAAACACCATATACTAACTTCAAAATGTGTAGATGTTAATCATGTGTTCAGTGACCTGCATCGTTATTAGACAAAACAGGCCCTTGTTGAATTATTTATACTTTAAAACAAGATATGTCGAATGACGTTATTTGTGATTCATTAATTGATTTGTATTAGTTTTGAGTGTTTTTCTATCGAGTGTAATAACAAGTACGTATACATTTGTAAACATATGCACTTCCACACATTCATGTCAAACATGTATGAGATCTAGTTACCGTAGTCAACATTATTATTTATATTGAAATCAGTTTTGTAATATTACATATGTACATTGTATCATTCCGAACTCGTATTTGAACGAAGCATTATCTTTTCAATTTGGAAACTAAACAGTGTGGAGCCAATAAGTTCAGAAAACAGCTTTTCAAACTGGTCACTCTTTTCTAAAAATTTAGGCGTGAACAATAAACGATATTTACTTCCATATTTATTTTTCGAGCCTGACTATCCATGCGTGAACATATTTCTTAATAAGATTTGACAGAATCACTGATTCGTAATGGGTAAATCACTTTTGCATTCTCGGTAGGAGTTTTATTGTGCGCCCATTTCAAACAACCCGAACAGCCAGTTTTCAAAATATAGTTCAAATCCTACAGAGCGCTCATAAGCTCATAAGCTGCTCCATATTTTGACCTCAATTTACTCAGATTTTAACTTTGCCTACATTTTTGGAAGATAAAACTTCTGACCATGTGAAATCAATACTGAGTTAAACATGTAGCTTCTAGAGCTTTAATTTCGAACTCAGAATATATACTAGTTTTATCAAGATATCTTTAGATAGAAATTTTAAGTAAGATTGAGTCATTAAATTTGTTTTTAAAGTGGTCACAATTTTTAAAGATTTGACTCAGTGACCAATTTTTGACCCTATTGCATCAGAGTTGGACTTGGCCTAGGTATTATCTCGATAAACATTCTGACCAAGTACACGCAGGTTTATGTATCCCTTATTGATAACTAGGTAAAATGACGATAACCAGATTTTTCTAAGATTTGACATTATGACTTAGTTAATGACCCCACTTGACCAAAATTTGAACTTGGATATGATAACTACAAGTAACAAACCTGCGTAGATTGTGGTTGAATAGAATTGTGAAGTCGTAACGTGTAGGAGAGCAATGTCAGATTGCTATTTAAACTCGTGTGTTAATAATGCATGTATCGAAGTATTTATTGTGTGAGTTTGCTTACGTTTGAATTCAAGAGTAATTCTTAATACAGAAAAAGAACTCGCACGACGTATGATAATTATCTATTAGAATAACCTCAAACAGTTGATTATGGATTAAGCTTTGATAATATGTATTTTTATTCGCCTTGTTTTAGCTTTTTTACTTTTTTCGTACATTGTATTATTGCTTCATATATGTGGAATATTTTTAATACGTTTTTGCTTGTACATATGAAAACTATTGAACTGATTAATTGTGCGAGAGTATATCGTATACATACCTTTATCGAGCGTAAGTTTAAGATAACAGGGTATATATGTATGGATGTATGTAACCAACACGTTATTTCGTTCAGTATTGTTTGTAAATGAACATACTTATTTGACGTTTTAACTGTTTTGGTCCCACGTTAATATGATTCTAAGGCTTTTTTGTTTATCACACATTTATTTCATCTTTATAGGACCGTATCTCACTATTCCCTGTTTCCTGTTTACACTATTTATAGTTTAATTGTTGATGACTGTGATCCATGAATGCTAAATAATATGTTTTCGTATGTAATAATATTAAACATGTAACTTAAAATGTGATGAATGCACTGCATGAAATAAAATAATTGTCAAAGTTAAATAATAAATGATTCGCATAAATGTTACACAATAGGTTCATGAATGTTTAACGTTAAGCCTGCATAATATGTTAATGAATTTTTAAAGCTAATGTAAGAGCTTAAAACTGTAAATACATCAGCTAGTGTTATGTCTGAATGTTCATTATGTTATGTTTGTATTGTTGTGTCATATTAATGTTACTGATGTTCTACAATATATATCCTTCTTTAATAAATACGATTCTAGCCTTGTATAAAGTGTGTCGTGTATGTCGTTTTCGGATGGGAATCATGAGATCAACGAAGAGCATGTATCGCACCAGTATAACTCGTCTGTGTCCATATAATGAGAAGATTGTCTGATAATCTTAAAAGAACAATACTAAATAACCGTATATGATAGTGAACACGATCTTATGTTTCATATCGTAAACAGCATTTTGCATATCGAAATCTGGTTTTGTTGTTGTTGTTTTTTTAGACATTTCTATTTCAAGACAAAGCGTGTGGTAATGCAACTTAAATCGTTACCGATATTTATATGTATTTAATTTTACGTTCGGCTGTGGTTACAATGCAATTTCGAGAAAAGATAACCTTATTTGTTATTTCCCCTGTCTTTATAAGACAAATGACATCATGCGGTCCAGATATTGAGTTTGTTCAGAAACGAACAAAAACACTGGTTAACATTGAAATACTTATCGTATTTAAAACAATCCAAAAATGTTCGTTCGCATCTATGTATTCCATTTTGTTTCCAATTAACATATGCGTAACTTATTGAACAGAAGATACGTGTGAAACTATTATTTATGAATCATGTTCGTAAACAGAGGCACAATTCTATTCAATCTAATCGATTAACTGTTAAAAAGTGGACACACAAGGTTTGGCTATGAAAAGTATATCTGTTGGTTAAAATAATCAAACGTGTTTCAAATCAGGTTTAAATAAATAATATTATACAGTAGAGTCAGTGACGAGTACGCTAAAACTTAATATAAATAAATGTATGTATTGTTCATATATATATGGATCTTACCTCAAGTCCGGCTTCTTTTCCATGCGTTTTTTACCTGCAAACGAAATCAAACACACGTGTTCACAAATATCGCACGCACAAATGCAAACCAATTTTTCGCAGAAAATTATAACGTAATGAAAACACCGATTTACCGATGACGTTGTGGATGTCCTTTTGTCCAGGTTTTCTCATGGCGCAATTGATATATACATAATATACAAACAACGTTATTTGTACGAGAAATGTATTGCATTCTTGGACATTAATACGGTACATTTATGTACTGTTTTCTTATGGTTATAGTACATTGCAATGAAATATTGTCAGAAGTGTATATCCAATTATAACGAACGATTGATAATCGCCATGTTGCGATGCATTCTCGATGTGTATTAATTAAGAGCTGAATAACATCTTCTGAGAAGCGATTTTTATGCGAATTCCGTCCTTCAAACGGATCTGCTCTGTGTTGTAAGTTTTTCTCAGGAAGAGTTGTTTCTCTTTTGTGAACGACGTTTAAGCGCGTGACTGTGTAATCAGATGTCTACGGAGTGAGTTACCGTTACATTCTATGACGACAAGTTTGAAACCAAAATGGTATATTATTTACGGAAATACAGTCAAACCTGAGGACAGCGATCAACAAATATATCCACCGCATTCTGTACCGGCGCTCATCGAAGCTACATAGAGTCCTATATAAAGCTATAGTTAGAGTAATATTCTACTCAACAGTATTTCTACGCGCTTCTATCTACATGGCATTACCGACGGCCGACACGTGAACGCCGTCGACTGCAGTAATGCACGGAATATATGTATCTATGTCAATTGACAACGCGTATGAGCGCTTTGTGGACATAACCCAGCTACTCCCTAAACGGATTACACGTTTCCGTTTTAAGGTTTTTGCTTGCGAACAACACATATTACAGGAAGAATTTGCCGTTGCCTAAATTTATAAGGATTAACCAAACAAAACCATTTAAAGTAAATAGAGGTTGTTTTGTTTGGCTTTTTTTCTGAAATCAAGTAAATCGTTAAAAATGGCAATCTTGTTCAAATAAATTTAAGCGATCTAATCTTCTTCGTCCCGTAATCGCCGAGTCGATAGAAAGTTACTTTAAGTAAGCATCACGTTTATACATAATTATTACACTTATTAAATATGCACTTAGTATAAATTATATAGCACAAAATGAATGCAAAGTATGTAAGTATTTAGTTTAAACCTTTTAGCCCGAAAGCGTCGAAAGCTAAAGGCTTATTAAAACGCTCTCGAGTCCGTTTCCTGTGTAGAACCAGTACTTTGTGTATTTGTGGAAGATCTAAAGTACGCTCCCACCATGGGAATCGAACCCATGGTCACTAGGCGGACATCATATCTACTACGACGACCTCATATACTGATGTCAGTATTTTGACAAATACGTAACATGGTGATCGCTGTGAGATTTGTTGCTGCACCAAAACAAACCAAAAGATTCTCCAATTTCATACTGACCAATCTCACTAACCTCTACCTTTACCAAACTTATGCAGAAAATGATAAAACCCGAGACTCTGCGCATACTTAGAAAAACACAATAACATTGCTAAAGTTCAATCAGGCTGCAGATCGAATAATTCTTGCGAAGATCATATAGTCCGCTTAAAAGCCGATATAAAAAGAGCACAACTTCTCGGTCAAACAGTGGCAGCCGTGTTTTTGGATCTCACGGCTGCCTTTGATAAATTATGGAATGAGCATGCTATCCAGCTTCTGTATGAATTAGGAATAGAGGGCACCATGCTTTAATGGCTAGCAGCGTTCCTTAAAACCCGTAAAATTAAGGTGAGATTAAACGGAGAAACCTCCGAGACTGTGGAAACTGTTAATGGTTGCCCCCAGGGAAGTGTGCTGTCACCGATACTTTTGTCAATTGCTAAGAACACGCTTGAAACAGCAATACAACAGAAAACTCTAAAAAAAGTAACGACCAAATACAATTATCACTCTTCGAAGATGACAGCGTGAAATGGGCCGCATCTAAATCACCGACTTAAGCCATTCAGAGAATACAAGCGGCCCTACCTGCGATAGAAAACTGGAGCAAAAATTATGGTTGCCTTATAAATCCAACAAATACTTAAGCCATTTTATTTCCCGCTAGTACACGCAAAACTAAATAATATAATGAAATCCCGCAACTTACGCTATGCGACATACCACTTCCGTTACTCGATAACATTACGCTCCTAGGAATGACATTTGATAAACAGCTAACATGGAAGGACCACATATTTAACTTAATTACTGATGTCAAAAAGACCTAAATTTTTAAAAGCAATTCAAAGACACAACTGGGGAGTGACAAAAAACCCTCATGCGCATATATAAAGCCACTATATGGGCAAAAATAAACTACGGTAGCATCGCGTACCACTCTGCTAGCGACCCACTATTAAACAAACTGTCCGTACTTTACCCGTTAATAAACTCATTGTATATAAACAAATCGTTCTGTATATCGCTTAAACGTAAATATTTGTGCAAAGATGCCAAGAGAAGTGGTGCGTAAGCGACGTCTGTAGTGTAAGGGTTGCCGTTGCTTTTCTTGGCAATTGACGTCCCCGAAATGACTGCCGCTTAACGTTGTACTGCGTCTCCGTGGTGGAAGTTAGAGTACGGAATACCGTCGAGCCATCGTGGTTACACATTAAAATCCAGAGGGTGACAATGCGATAGTGCAATAATACGATGACGACAGTGCGACAATACGATGGCGACAGTGCGATAATACGATGACGACAGTACGATAACGCGATAGTACGATGGCGACAATGCGATAATACGATGACGACAGTACGATAACGCGATAGTACGATAGCGACAACGCGATAGTACGATGGCGACAATGCGATAGTACAATGGCGACAATGTGATATTGATATCTTACTGTCGCCATCGTACTATCGCGTTATCGTACTGTAGTAATCGTATTAGCGCATTGTCGCCATCGCACTATCGCACTGTCGCCATCATTTTTTCGCACTGTCATCATCGTATTATCGCACTTTTGCATTGTCGCATTGTGGCCATCGTACTACCGCACTGTTGACATCGTATTGTTGCACTGTCGTCATCGTATTATCGCACTATCGCATTGTCGCCATCGTACTATTGCACTGTCGCAATCGTATTGTTGTACTGTCGCCATCGTATCATCGCATTATCGCCATCGTACTATCGCGTTATCGTACTGTCGTTATCGTATAATCGCATTTTCGCCATCGTACTATCGCATTGTCGCCATCGTACTATCACATTGTCCCCATCGTACTATCGCACTATCGCATTGTCGCCCTCTGGACTTTAATGTGTAACCACGATGGCATTTACGGTAATCCGTATTAGAGCGCGTGGGTTGCTACACTAAGTTTAGCTTAGGCCAGATGACCTTGATTGCATGGGAAACAAGCGTGTTTAAACGTGCATTTTGACCACGTACACGTACCGTTTTTTAAGAAGTGGCATGTTTTTAATTACCTAATGACTATTCATTAGGTTGCGGCAGTCGGTATGTTATCGGTTGGCATTGGGGTTCACCTCCACCACTGATAATTGTTTATGTGTGTCCATGATATCGATGGCAAAGCATGTTAAAACCTAAATTGTTCGTCTTAGACACGCCAGACCGTGGCGCCCTGTCGGCTTGCATATTTTCTTATTGGCCAAAAAATCTCTTCATCCCATATGTTGCCTTTACATAAATATGCATTGTTGCTAATTTCTGACATTGCTTCAATTTCACCAAAATCGGAAACATTGTCAACAGCTCAAGTCATCGTTGATTGGGCCTAACGTACTCCTCGTAGTTATGTGGCTCTTCGCATAGTTTCTAAATAAAATAATATATGTATAATGATGTCATCGTCAATCTTATGTTTTGGCAGAATATCTAACTTGTATATTTCTATATTACTTGTAAATATAACGTTTACTTTATCATGCACTTTCTCGATTGTGTACTATGCGTTGGCTTCTGTACATAATATAATAAATAACATTGCTTATAGTGTTTTCTTCATATATAATTGCATTTAAATTTATTACGATACGTGCATTAAACTGCGGGTCAATCTTGATTTCTTGTATACATACATATTCAGTTTCAATTCATGTTCTATTGTTTTGTTTCTGGCAACTGCAGGGTATATTACACGGATGGAAATCCCTTTAAAGATGTCGAGGGATACAGCTTCTCAAGAAAGACTGAATATTAAACTGGGCGGCGGTCGATTACATATGAAAGGATTATGTCCGTGCAGTAGATCATTAAAATACTTACTTATTTGCGAGTTGAATAATGCTTACGTAATTTTACACGACTTTTGTGTTCCGATTGGTCTAGTTCAATTTCGCTTCATTAACGAGTCCGATACAACCCATCGGAGCACAACAATTATGAACGTTTCCATTGAGTATGTACCTTCTTACCATGACAACCATCACAAGTCATTATCGCAACAAACGAGGTATACATGACAATATATAAAAAAGCAATTTTGAACTACTGGATAATATTTACGTGGCATCATGAAGCCATAATGATTTGTACATTAATGAAGTCTTTTGAATACTGGTATTTAGATAGACTTTTATTTTCATCCATTCATGAAGAGCATAACATATAATACAAGCAAGGAAGTACAATCGAGTATATACACACACGAGATCATAAATGAAACAACTCAATACATTCAATTAGATTATTTACAAAGATAAGTATAACATAGCTATGTAGATAGACATGTAAATATATGTGTAAAAAAAA
>VMBQ01004024.1:49178-91894 GCA_007657795.1 Dreissena rostriformis
GTGTCCTTTAATATTGAAAGTTCCGTCGCACACTGACATTTTTCAGGAGTAACAATATCCTTGACAACGCTTTGTTGCCGTCGCCGTGTTTTTCCGGTGCTTAACATCTCCCGTAATAGACTAAAGTCCCCACCCTCTGTTACGGCTATAATGTTAAAAATGTCTTTCGCAAGGCGTGTGGCCACCGGCTCTCCCGATTTAGTAAACACAGGACGTTTGAGTTCAATGTCATGATCAAAAGGGAAATCGTCATTTACTTGTTTTAAATGTTCGAAATACTCACAGCGCAATTGGTCTAACCTCGTTTCATCCGATGCATATTCTCTTAGAATCATTTGAACACACTTGTCTTTTGGGTGCTCCCGGTATATCTTCACCAATTTCATATACTCGATAACTGACCGGAAGTCTGTGTCATCCATCAAACGCTCTTCGCCGTCATTTTGGTCACTGTTTCCGTCACATGACCGGTCACATGACAGGTGTGGATCATCATCCCAATCACGTGATGTTTCTGTGGGAATATTGACTGCATTTAATTCCGTCACAGGTAGCTGCGCTGGAGTAAGTAGGTCAAGAGACTCCGTGCGAGCCCTGACGTCATCATTATCGTTCACTATTCCAGGTTGGTCATCTGAACTACCATCATGGGTTGCGGATTTCAGTGTTTCCCCTAAATCCCTTTGTCCAAGCGTTAGTAAATCCAATAATTGATCATTGGAATCACCGTTACTATCCATTGCGGACATTACACTTTTCACTGATTGATAATCCCTTGCACTTTATATATGTAATACTGTGTCAATATTTACACACAAAAAAAATGCAAAAAAGCATTTCTCTCTCAAAACTCAGTATATTTCCAATTGAGAGTTTCACAATCACATACTCCATATATTCACACACACAAATGTATATATTATATCACATATTATTCAACATAACTATGATTTTCTTCAAGAAAACTCAGAGCGATAGATTTCTATAACCAGTTACTTGCGCACTTGACACATCACCCATTATTTAAGTCAGATGAAGTTGCAGTATTTAAGAAATAATATGTTGAACATGTCAAGGAATTGATTGTGTTAAGAATTTTTAAATTATACCCGATTCAATCGTATGTTTTCATCCGCGTAAAAAGAGAACACCACCTACTGGTTCTTTACGCTCGATTTTGTTTGTATCTGACATTATATTTTCCCATAAATTAATGTGGAATAAGTGTATCGTTGTAACGAAGTACGTTGAGTTGTCTGTTTAATACACAACTTAGATATTTGGATATAAGGCCTAAGCTTAAAAAAAGAATTGGAAATGTAAATCACCAAATAATTTGAATTATTTATTTTTAACAATTGTTTTGGAAGTTTTAAAATATATTGTATTTACTGGATTTACCCGGTATTGTTCTAAATTGAAACACTTAAACATGTGCCATGCAATTTTGTAATTATATTATCAACTGTTTTATCAAGAACATAATTGTGTTTTCTCACAAAAATAAAACAGGGTTTCGACAATTTGTTAATTCTTTAATTTTCATAACAGATGAAAAGAATGTATATATATATATCTTATTGATATTTTTAATGATACCTTTCACTAAAGTGTCTTTCATCAAAGACTGAACAATCAACCTTTTATTTTACTCATATGGTGATACTAAAATAAGACAATTAAAACATTAAACGAACGACCCAGTCAACAACAAAATAAATGGGTATTAGTCACCAATCATATCTATTGGACAGCTGGTTTAACGCACGCTTTTTTGTACTTAATTATAAGAAGAAATTATTGTTTTTGTGCATAAATACCAAAACCGACAGTATTTTGTAAACAAATGCCATTATAATTTTAAAACGTTCAGTACATAACTGTTACCAGTGAGATTACGTTTTGACAAATGTTTAAATTTGGATATGGCTTTGTGACAGGAACGTTGCAATTAACAGTTTAATTTGATTGTCCAAATCATATTATTTATCACTGGCGCACTTATCGCATCTTATTCATTATTGCATTCTTACTCGATTATGATCGCATTTGAGCTTATTAACCGAATTCCACGTTCAGAGAGTTTGCAGACGGACAAAGCTATATTATTTGTGTAAGGATGAATAACAAATCACCCGACCGACGTTTGTTGACCATAACATTACAAAGCAGGTTACAAAGTGTTACCTTTATCTCCGATGTATATGCATGTCAGTGGATTGAATAACTATTAAAATAAAAAGCAAACAGTACAAATGTCCATCTTTAAAAGTTAAAGCATAACCTTAAGTTACAGCTAACCTCCTACTCGTACCATGATATTATAAATTGAAGACAACATATCGAATGTGCATCACGGTGATAATTTTTTTAAATAGAATTTAAGAGTTATTATTCACACACAAAGTCACATACATAAAATGTAAGTTAAAGAAATGTGACCTTGATTCGCCGCCTTGATCTTTTTCTGAGAGGCAATAATAATTAAAGAAAAACATTCCTAAAAAAATATTAACATCCTCCGAGACATAAGACAATTCCAAAAACAACAATTGACATTGTTTTATCGTGATTTTTTATCCTTACCTTTCACAATCTAGTTGCAAGCTGCAAATTGTCTTGTAATAGAACATTATAATCCCAAAGTGTATTAAAATTCCCCAAAGCATGTAAAAGCTACAGAGTATTCACTAACATTTGTGAAATTCTTCTTTAAATAGTTGACTTTCAAACCAGGAGCATGGTATATGTAATCAAAAATTATCTGGTAATGTGGAATAAAAATCCGAAGAAATATTAAATCCTAAAAAGCGAAATCCTCCGAAGCATGTACACGTTCTAAATCACACAACACATTGTCTGGTTATGCGAAACAATCCGAACTTTTATTAAACTCCTTCCGGAGATGTTAAAGTTACAGACCCGAAACTAACATTTATGAGCTTTGATCTTGAATTTATAATGACATTGTTATGAATATTCGAACGAGTAGAGTTAAAGTGATAGTGTCACATTGTCTCGCTGAGCGATATAATAAACTGAAGTCGAATGTTAAAATTGCAGGGGTGAAATTTACATTATGATTTCGACCTGAAATCGTGACATTGACCTCACCGAAGGGCATCATTCTTTGTGGCACATGTTCTGGTCAAGTGGAATACTAATCCGAAGCTGTATTTAATCAGCGTAAGGATGCAAACGTTAAAAAGCGGACACGAAACTCAGACGGGTGGATTAAACCATCGAACGGAAAGGGCAATCAAATGCTATCAGGCCAGCACAAAATTGGATTTGGATGTGATTGTTTTTTATTTCACAGAACAACATTTTCATAAACTAATAACTCAGTAATATATTAAATTAATTTACATAAACCAACGGTAAACTGAGGCAATAATTAATCACTGTTATGTTTCTTATTTTAAATGGGTTATCACCTTTCGGTTCATTTTATGTGTTTGAATATCTTGAACGTTATCATCTATGGCTTATATCCAGTAACTGTGTGAATCGGTGTTTCAACACGGGTTTTCTTTCATCGTTATGAAGGAAGTTGTCAACAGCGTCATCAATTGCACCCCAGCCTCTTGCAGGCTCATCGCGATCCGTATCTCAGGGAACAGGGAGGTGAGGAAGAAAATCAAACAGGCCATAGAGGGGTGGATTGTGGAGCAATACGTCAACATTGACAAAAAAATACCACAGGCAGCAGTAAGAAGGCTTACAGCACATGCACGACCCTCACGAAGACCAGTCAGCAAACGGCCAGACGATGACGGGAACCTCTTTTCCGAAAGTACCGAAGTCCTGAACAGGGTAACCAAATACCTCTTTAACTACCCTGTTTATCTTGACCTTAGCTTCGTTCAGAACGACTTATTCAAATGGCGTGTGTTAGTCCAATATTTATTGGGGAAGATTTTGATCACTGGAGATCCCTTGTGGAAGTGACAATTACTTGAGTAGCGGCATGGATTTAAAACCATTTCTTTTAACTATGTTAATCTTCTGCCAAAAGTCATACTATTATTTGTATTAACACTTTCTGATCCACATTTGCTTTTCATGTTTGAAATTTATCTTCAAAGCGTGTTCTTCTTTAGTAATTTTAGTGTTTTTTATAATCCTGTAACGCTTTAGAGGTTTTGTTTCCCCAGGGTTAATACTTTTTTATAGATTACTCTTTAAAATATAAACATACCCTTGAAAAGTAACGTACACGTACCGATTATCAGGAAATGCCTAATATAGTTCACAACTGTTCAGTGACGCACAGTTGTTGTGTAATACATATCATATATTTAAATATGTAAATATTTGTGTTTGTGTATGGTAGCAGTAGATCCAACGAATAACGCATTTGTATACAAGCTGATATACTGTACATATACGAATACGTGTTACTATAGGTTACACTTTTCAACATAGCAAAATAATAACTGCCGCTATAGTGCATTTGCTATAACGAGAGTGGCAAACACTGACTGCTCTCAGACAGAAGTTACAATGCGACTATGGTTGCTGAAGCTGAGATTTTTTTGCCGAAGCCCGTAGATGTTCAAATGAAAATTCAGTGACACTATTACTTTTGTTCGGCGTAGCAGTCTGATCCATGTTTTGATTTTTTCAAGCAGCAATACAAAGTTAGGCAAATGTTTCGCCAGTAGGCCCGAATTATTAAAAAAAAAATACGAAGTTTAAAAGCTCCTGAAGAGAGAAATTAAAAACGTGCTTTTAACATTTACTAACAATTCGATTATTGTGAATAAAATGAAAAACAGCAATGTATAATGCTTGTATAACTGTAAACTATTAAAAACAAACAAATAAATAAGTTAATATTGGACATTATAGAAGTATTTCGTTACGACAGACGGATGCACAGACCCATCGTACGGGCACTGGCCGGCGTATCGATCGGTCGTGTGCCGAGCGCACGCACGAGGTGGGCAACGCTGTGAATAACAAATTATTAGTTTATAAGATCACGCGTGCATCAATGATCAATATTCAATATCGGTCCACAAACAATTCAAAAACAAACTTTGAGAAACTCATTTATAAAGACTTTAAACCAACCAGAATACCAAAAAAAAAATGCATTATGACTTTGTTCAAGTATTGCCTTGTTTCCATACACGCGATAGAGTTTGTTGCCTCTCAAGTAATTGGAGAATGTACACTAGCGTACATACTTTTTTTTTACGCCAGGCGCTTTTAAACATATAATTACATGCATTCCTTGATGCCACTGCATTCAAAGTCGTTTTCGTTCATAGTAACGAATGATATCTTAGCATGCTTTTAGAATTACTTTTGGTATTATAAGTAATACTCTTCGGATGTGAGATCGTTTTCTTTCATTTCCATCCGGTTGCCATGCTTACACAAAACAAGATGATCGCTAACCTGAGTACTTTTTTAAGGAATAGGAATATATTTTGTAATATAAGTGTATAACCCTTTGAAACGTCAGGACAATGTAAATATGATTTCATAGGCAATGTATAACATACACTTGGTAAATGATTTGTATGCACGTGGTAAAGGACCACTATACAGTGACTGTTACATACCAACTATTAGATATATGGGCCTTTTAATGAAATAGTGTGCATATAAACAATGTTTATTAAGCATTCGACCTCAGAGCGTCGCGTATGTTGATACCAAAAACATTATTTGTAACAAAGTATGAAGAGGAACCCTACACGATGTAGATTAGAATAAAACATCATCTCTAACTAGTGGCTTCATAGTTTGTGTTTAAATGTGTGAAGCTTGTATGAAGCTTTGATCCAAAGGACAGGATTTTAGCAACCTAAGTATATATCCACTATACGTTGTTACATGCAACATATTATATCCCGGGTCTTAATCGTTTAACAAATATGTTGTTATTAGTTTGCTCTATTATTCGATTTGTCTTATGAAACCCTAAGGGCGTAGCCTGCCCAGGGGAAGGATTTAAACAAACTTTGTAGAGTCCTCATAGTATTATAAGTATGTGAACGTAAACGTTTTCAATTGGCTCATATGTTAATGTGTGTGTCGAATACTGATTATTGTTTATTAAATAAGGAAATATTATATATATGCGCGGCGTATGTGAATGTTATAAATCCATTCAAGCTTCGACTCACAATTGTTATATTGTCATTTCAGTAAACGGAATAATTTGAAGATGACATTACAGTTCATTTGCGAATGTGTTATTTTATTAATGCAAATAGGTAAATACATAAGTGACCACAGTGAAATATATTACACGAATTTTGTATACCATAAGGTTTTGAATTCCTATATTACTTTGTTAATTTTTTTTTTTTATTGAATAGTTACACTGTAAAATTATTTTCCATTCGTTGTAGGGCTGAATAACGGTGTCACCAGAGAGAATAAACTAGGTCATCTATCTATTGTAAGTCCAATGTTTGTTGGAGACAACATAACGTTCTTGTTTTTATACCAGCATATCAACCGAAAAGAATGGACTTTCGAGTTTTAAGGTGGCACGTTCTCTTTGCTGATGACCTAAGCTCATTCAAGGAAATCGAGATCGAAAACATGACACTAAACGAGTCTGGACAGGCTCTCTACATGGAACTTATTAATGTGAACAAGACTTGGGACCGTGCATTAGTAGCAGTAAAAGAAGATTTGAGATCTTCAAATGCGATTAACATACAACTCCATGGTAGTATCTTAAATGCATGTTTATAAATTGTACAGTCTAATTATATAAAATTGTCGGCAATAAATGTTTATGGTAGAATGTGTTGCTGTTTTAAACACAATCTTACGATAGAACTATGACTTGTGTACAGATTGCCATTGATATGTTCATAACAAGTTCTGAACGGCACAGTTTCATAACTTAATAGGATATAGAGCGATTACACGGTTCGTTTCAGATCGAACCGATGATTTTCTCTAAGTACTGTCCTATCCCTCCCAACATGGAGGCAGTGCCCAGATTGCATACTATTATTCTGAGGGGTTCAACTGTCGGTATGCAGTCACCCATTGGTGGCAGAACCGATATGGTGGTGACGTCCAGGCGGACTTAAATGAAAAACGCATAGTCTTTACTGTGTTCAATATTTCACACATTCCAGCAGTTTATTTAGAATATGAAAAAGGAACGGCGGTTTTTAAAACAAATGATGTTTATTTATTTATAGGTAAGTAGTGAACGTTTGCTCAGTTGTCAGATGTAAACAATCCGCTCTGCTATAAAATAAGTTATGCATTTATTATTTTTCTTACGTGTAAATCAGTAAATTAAATGTGATTCCTTTACGCAGAATATTTATACTGACGTCCTGTCAAAATGTTGAATAACACTTGCTTTAACTATGGTATATATATATATATATATATATATATATATATATATNATTGTGAATGTTTTGTTTTGTTAAATTTATCTTTGCAAAGCAATTTCTTAATAATACAAATATTGGTTGCGTACCTAATTCATGTTGCACAGGTCGTCCTCAGATAGGACCCATTTGCACCACGTTCGAGTGTTCTGACTGCGTTTGTGCTCATCCTGGTGATGACGTCACATGCTCCACAGAAGGCACAATGTTGGCAATGTGGATAGGGTAAGACGAGATTGATGTTTGGAGATCAAACCGTTACGAAAGTAACTTATATACAGCTTAAAAAGGCTCAATCAAAAATCTGCATCACAAGTCCACAGTTTGCTGTTACGTTGTATTTGAGAATCGGAACACCGTCTTCAATTCAAGCGCTACGCTATACGTGTTGGGTATGTATTGAAGTCCGTTATACAAACTAAGGTATGCATTAAAGTTTAGTTACAAACGCATGCGATCTCTTATATATTTGAAGATTGGCATGTTACACAGTAATTTTGATATATTTGTATACTTGCATTTACATGGGTGTATTTGTAATGGTGTTTCGTTTTTGTAATGGTTTAAGGTACACCTTTGCTATTCAATTCCTCATCCCACAACGACTCATCGGATTCCTCATCACACGACGTCTCATACGACGTCTCATACATTTTAATAGGAACGGCTGCTGCTTTTGCGTGTGTTGCAATACCATTATGCATAATGATTAAAAGTAGGTTATTACTCAAATCATAAAAAGATAGTTGTTAACAACAAAAGTATTGTTATAAAAATTAAAAAATATATAGTTTTTGTTCTTAAGCAATTAATGATGTCGAAATGTTCTGTTGCAAACTGTGGTGCATAAAATTCACAAACAACATATGAACATACGATATATTATGCAAAGAATGCCGTGGCATGTCATATATATTTGCAGGACGGGGGAGACCAAGGCAGAAAACAAGATCTTTAATTAATCGGTAAAAATATCAATAGTATTTCTTATTGTTTGTTGAACTCACTATGAAACTTAACAATAAATATACGACACACGTCTTACCATTAACGAACTAGTTTAATAGATGTATTCAATAGTGCGTTTATGTACTATTGTGTAAGTTCATCTACACTATTTATTCAATGTCTTATAAACATGTTTCAGAGGAGAGGCAAACAGCTTAACGCGTTTCAATCAATCAGGTATTTGAGCACATTCAAAACATGAACTTATATTGAAATAAACGATCTATCGGAAATTATAAATGGATTTAGAATATTCATGCCAGGCCGTCAATATATCGCGCGGCTAAGTCACACATAGCTATATGTATATATATGAGCCTCATGAGCTGTTATATTGGAAGTTTAACCGTCAATAAATGCTCCAGTAACGCACTACAGTAAACTTACATGGTAAGTCTGTGTATACTAGAAGTACATGTTTATTCCAGAAATGCGGTGCAAGCATTAAAGGTATTATTATTCATTTTGCTTCACAATTATCAAGAACGTTAATATGCAGAACTTGTTTGAATGTTAAATGCAGAGCCAGTGGGCAGGAGTGACAAAATTTCCGAGCATGAGTATATTGAAATTGAAGAGGAACTGCGGCCAACTAATTCCTCTAACGCGGTAAGCAGATAATCCGACATATGACAAGAACGTATGGTGTACGTATAAAAACCTACCGAAACCATTGATAATACGTTATATGTTTCAGAAGAAACATTCCAACGATTACTACCTAACTGTCCTACCTAATCGCACTAATCTGCTGACGTCCCTATCCGGACCTCCCAGTATGGATACAGGCTCGTCCGGTGCAAAGCGTATTCCGGATATTCCAGATCAAATGGAAGCAGCGAAAGCAGTTGCTACTCTAGCATACGAACAGTTAAAGAGATCTGATCGTGATTCGACTGACGAGTACTCGGCTTTGAAACATCCACGATCAATAATACAATAGACACATTATGCATTTACGTCTCACGTAACTTATCGTAGTGTTAAATGTTGTATATACAATGGGATACCCGTGTGTGCTTTTTCCAAGCTAGTGTGTGGAATGATTTTGCTATCTTCATTGCTGGCAATCGCTGTATAACTGACAATAATACATAAGTATATAATGAAGTGGTGATAAAATGATGATAAGAACATAAATGATATGGAGCGTAAGGGATCTATTTTACGTTTCAATATGACACTTGCAGGATTTGTAGTTTTCCACTACACTTCCATGAAAGGTTGGTTTCAAGATACAGTGTTTTCTTAAAATCGCTTTTTTAGTTGGACTTTTTACCCATAACTGTATACAATGCGATTTTAAATTTCCTGGTTTCATTTCACAATTGTAACACAAGTATGTTAAAGAGAAGGCAAATGCGGTTTACAACAGGTGTTAGCCGATTTTTACTTGTATTGAAAGTGCAATACAGAGAGTATATTCATATGTTCGGGGAATGTCCTCAATTTAACGCCGCATGAAATCATGAGATGACGATTTATTTTCTAATAATAAACAAGCAAAGTATGCCATGCAAATCATGTTTGAGATTTTTTTTGGGTTATAATTTCATAATATCAATTCTTGCATTTTCAGTTGTAAAAAAAATTATTGTTTCATTTAACTTGGTTTAATTTGTCACACAGTTAAAATGATCAGAACTAGCTAACGAAAACGTGTTTACGTGCGAGAATTGTAACTTAATATTATCTAACACTTGAAACTACATGTATAACATTTTCATATTTACATACCACACGCTGTAATATCAACGCCAACATGCTTGTAATACTTGATTTAAATTGCGTTTAAATCATAATCACCAATACAATAGTTTATAATAACTCGTTATGCGCTAAACGGCAAAATTCGCGTAATGTGCAGAATGTGCTTACCCTCGAATAGTATAATTTCGTTCGTTTCAGTATTGCTGTCCTTACATCTTACGCTGTATCGATGTGCCCCGGTGAAATTGAAGACAGTAAGAATGTACTTAAAATTAAGTGTTTTAGTTCGTTCTTTAAAATCGTCATCCAGAGATAGTATATCGACACCGTCTCTCTTCCATGTCCGTGCATATCCGACGGGATTTCTCAAGGCCTGTCCATTTGGGAAGTATGCAATCTGGCCGTTATCTCCTGGTCCCACTGGGTAGGATAACACGTTGAGATAACCACATTCGTTTTTGAAATCTGATATTGAAACAAGTATCACAAAATAAATATGTGTTAAGCATGATTAACTATCACATGAAAGGATTTTCTTGTGTAACTATTATTAAAATGATTGTTGGCCAAAATATTTTATTGCGGTCCTGTATACTCGGAAAACGACGAAACTGTGTAATTTATAACAGTTCTGACTATCATTTCTTAAAACGCTTTAGAATTTTCAGATTTCATAATTTGTATTGTACACCAACGTCTCAGGACAAAGCATGTATTTTAAAGGCGCAATACGTTTTCTTTGTATTTGATGTCAATGTATACATTTACCAAGTGCTAATTGGTTCAACCATTTAAAGCAGGAATGTAAGCTTCAATTGCGTCAGCTCAAGAACACTGAAGGGACACATATGAATCAGCTGATTGTTATTGCCATTGAACGGACATTTGTTTGCAATTATATTAACGATAATACACTGAATAACGCCACAGATTTAGATGCCAAATATCGTTAAGTACTAAACGTGAATGAAACAATCGGTTTTGAAATCGCATTGTCTAGCTAAGTAGTATTTATCATCAGCAATTGTTATAAAATAGTGGGTGAGTTTATACAATATATGTTATTTCCCGTACCAATCTACGTTAGTTTTCAAGTTCATTTTTTTAATGTAAGTTTGAATTAAGACTTAAAGGCAAAATTGAATTAATCATAATACAGTTGTTAGGCTGTACAAATGTACTAGATCGTTTAGTTAAATCAATTGAAATAGCATGTTCAATTTGATTGCATAATTTTGTTCTCAATCAATAACGGATTTTAACATTTACTTGACTTTGTTAAACAATTAAGAGCCTTCTTTTACATATAACATTCTCACAAAAATCATATATTTGTAAAATGCATACATTTTTTTTTAAGCATGTGTATGTATGTGTATTTATGATTGATTAATTGTTCTTGACGATGAGCTGTAAAGTCGCAAATAAATCTGTTCTGTTCTGTTCTGTTAAAAGCCAATAAGATCTAGATTCGCCCTAACTCTACGCCCATGTAAATCAACCCACTACGTGCAAGTATAATATTCTTCATCTGCTTATTCTTTGTAATACTTGTTTATGTGTGTTGCTCCGTTTTCGTATTCGTTTATTAGTATTATAATACTTTTTTTGATTACGTCTTCTTCGTTAAGTATTGTATGCGTGTGAAGTAAGCACAAAGCGGTATTAAATACAAAACTTGGAGTTTAAAGTTCACCTTCTAATTCAAGTTTGATGTTAGTCGACTCCTGGTTACTGCAATTCACGTTAATCAACGCCCCGTTCCAGCTGCTATTCACATAATTACTGTTTAGTTCCATCATCTTAATCCCATCTGATTCGAATAATCTATATCCGCTGTTGAGTATGTGGAACTTTGATTGACCTTCGAACAAAACTTTCCATTTACAGGCATCGTACTGTTCAGACGTAAGAGGCGATGTTGGCTTCAGCTGGAACGTTATGTTCCTTCCAATAAAAGTCAGTGCCAACACGAACAAATGACCGATGGCATGTCCTTTCGCAGTGAGGTGTACTGCTGAAACTTTTGAAACGATATCTATTAACAAAAATACATTATTTTTATACATATAGACATGTGTTCGTAGCACACAGATTTCTCCGCATTCCACTTTCGTCTCAAAACTCCACTTATGTACACACAATGAACCAACAAACTCAAGTGCGTTAGCTGGCATGCCGGTGAAGATTTCTATAAAGTTGCATCACTATACCACCAATACGTTTTGCGAAACGTGTGACACAAGTTAAAAATGGCCTTTTTTACTAAAAATGGAAATATCTTTGATTATAAAAAATGAACAAAGTATTGAGGTGTGCAAATGCATATGCTCTTTATTATGTTTGTTTCATCTATTAAGCATCAATCCTTTTTGGGCTACAAGCAACACAAGTAATAAACTGTTCTTTTTGCTAAAAAGCCATAACTCTAATTATGTGGAAGAAAAAAGAGCCAAAATGGGTATGTGCGCACGTTCAGTATAAACTAGGCAAAATGTTGCACTGACTAGCGCTACACGTTTTGGGAAGCCGAAATGTGCAGATGACCTGTCCTCCTGGAATAGAAATGGCCATTTAAATGCAATGAACCCAGTTTCGTTTATGTCTTAGTCTTCGTTAGTTTGTGTATGATGTACAGTGATGCTTTTGCAACTGGCCACTCTCCATAATGCAGGACTATCAAGAGTTAAATAATAGTTCACTACGGTTGTAGATTTGCTATGATTGTATGCTAAAAATGAATATTTACCCGATGTACGTAGTTTAAGAATTACTAAATGCTCAGTGTGATAACGTATGTGTTTGTTATATGTTGGTATGTGTTCGTTCAAATGTTCTGCATAAACTATATGATATGAAAAACGCGCGTTGGTACTGATTTAAACGAGCCCATAAATGTAGTTTCGATTACCTAAATGTTTGCACGGATGGTTAACGAAACAATGGATATAACAATTGTAGGATTGAAATGTTGAGGAAATGCCACTACGGAACAGATGTTTGCTTCTCAATTCTGTTTTAAAGTCATAAAATGTCATGTAAGAAATTAAAAACTGAAACCTATTTAGAAAACAGGGACAAATTATGTTATACTTCTTCCTTGACATAGGTGCTAACTTTTGTAAGCATAATCTCTGGGCACACTTACTGAGAATCCAAACTAGCAGCTATGCTAAGTATGACGTTTTACTAAATAAACGTGTAACAAAACAAAACTATTTTGTAAAAAAGGAAATACAAGCTGAATCAAAGATGTATTATATTTAAGATACAAACAGCAACAACGACAGCAAAAAACATATTTTACAAACATTCTGCGCCATTGGCTTGACGCCAGGATTATTACGTCAAAATTCATACATCTTATTTATCCTAGCTAATAAGGCAGCTTAAGTGAACGTATGTTATTATTTTTTTTATCAAATATTGGTGGCATGGAGGTTTGATACAAATTAAATTAAGGTCACGGCCCTAGCGTTTTATAATATTTCAGCGACGGTACAAATAAAAAACAAGCCGTTAGTTTATCCTTAGTCTCATCATTTTACAAAACGATAGGACAGTAACCTGTTATTCTCTTTTTACGTGCGATTAATACAAAACAACTTACTTTGTTTGAGGAATGAATATTTTCAGGGTTTTGGTGTGTTTGTAAATTTGTTAAAATTAATAACTGATTGTTTATTATTGGTAGATATCTGAATCGTTTAGATCACCCTCATTAAGATAAACTTGTTTAAAAGATATTGTTTGATGAAGTGAACTGTTTTTTTAAGTGGAACAAACTGTTTCAGTAGTCTCATTGTCTTAAAGCTTTATTTCATGAAAATAACGATCTATTGTTTCGTTCATACCAAGCTGATGTAAGAGTATATGTCTAATACATCAAATTGTGCATGCTAGTATTATTTGTTACACAATATGCAAGCATGAATGTGTATAATTCAGTTGAAAAAATATATTACATAGGCTGTCAGATATTTGTTTATAAAGTTCAACGTTTCTTAAACATATGTGTTGGTGCTCTGTGGATCTTGTTTTCGGGCATTAAAGTACGGTAAATGTTGTCATATTTCGTGTGATGTTTTTTATACGATCATTTCGTGTGTTTTCTTTTGATGAATGTCGGAATGTAAGTGTTATATAAAAACACACACTAATTGGTCCTTTGTCTTATCAACCTCAACCTAAAGTTTATTTATATCAATAAAATTAATATTTGTTAATGCATATTCAATTCAAGTTTTAAGTGTTATTTTTATTTTAACTTGTAAGTAAGACAAACAAATTGCTGTTCACAATATTTAAAAACATAGACAATGTTGAAAGGGTATATTCTAGGATATGTCACGTAATACAATAAATGTGTAGTGAATGTTAAGAGTATCTCTTTAAATCAAAGACAATCTTTTGTTAAATATAATTATGTTATGATTCTAAAGCGATACCTATGAATGAGTGCAATCTGTTAAACAAACACAACTTCTTAGCATAAATAATCATATGTTAACTGATTGATTGAAATTTGTGTTACTTGTGTAGCATAGTAGTATGGGATGCTGAACGGTAGTTATTCTCTTTGTTGTAAAGGGAGTTCTTCAAAAAGGTTGAATTAATTGCTAGTCAGACTGCTTAAGTGTTTCAAGATTAATATTATGAGAAGCGGTCAATTTAATAAAAAAAAAGGGTTTTATTTAAAATAAATAAATTTCGTGTAAACTAATGACACGCTTAAAACTAAATTTTCAGCTGTAAACACACAAAATAAAATAAAGAGCACCATTTATGTGTATGACGTTTAACTAAATAAACGTGTAGCAAACAAAACTATTTTGATAATTTATAGCAAGATGGATGGTACATGATTTAAATGTATGTTATTGTTTTGTATTCAAGTATGATTTGTATTTATGGTATGTGTATTTGTAAACGATTTTGAGCTTAACATAGCCGCAAGAGAGGGGCTTGTTGCAAGAATATATATAATATAATTGCTATCTTAAATGTGCTCTCATATCGTATTCTTTTGATCATGATATATATTTTCACAAGTGCTCGATGGACACACGTGGTGTTGTTGTTGGTTTATCATAAAATAATACTGTTTAATAAAGATTGAACGTACACCTGCGCAATAAATAAACAGCAGTCATATTTTGCAGTTCCAACCATCGACGTACTAAGTTCTGTGATATGATCACATGCGCGTTGATACAACCAGATGGTAATCATTGGTTTGTGATACTGTCTGATATATATATGTTTCTTAGGTTGTACAATTGCGTACACTGATTTCTGATCGAGTATATCTACTTTAGGAACCACAACATGTATTGAATAAGAATTATTGCATACCGTTACTATTCATGCATTTCACGAGCTGAATATTAAACCAAACGAAAACTTGACTATCCCTTGTTTATACAAATTCAATACTAAAGCAAGAGCGTACATCAAAATGCAATTAAATTGGTACTTTTATATTTTGGAAAAAAAAAATAATCAAAAGGAAACCACAATGTCAAAAGAGTATATATTAGCATATCTTGTATAACATGTTTGAACATTATTGCAGCTACTTTGTATCACTTTGTTTTATGATCATATTCATGTATACATTGTATGTCTTATATTGAATAAAAAACAACTTTTATATTTTGAACTTAAACGCAGACCGGTTTATAACGCAGATTGTATGCAAATACTGATGCGAGAAGTCGATGCGACTAATCAAAAGTCGAGCTATCTTTCATTTGGCGTTGGAATGTCGCAGTGTATAAATGCCTTTTAACATGATCGCAATATCCTTTTGCGTTTAAAATATGCTAATAATATTTTGTAGCATGTAACAACAGCCATGGTAAAATATTTTTACCATTTTCAGTTTCCATGATTTAAGCCAATAGAAACTATTAGTGTAAACCTATTTATTTTAGCTCGATTGCATCGAATACCTTAGGCTTATTTGAAAAGCTCTTTAGTCCGTTTCTTTGGTCTAGAACCAGTACTTGATGTCTTTAGGGAAGATCTAAAGAACGCCCCAACTGTGGGGATCGAACCCGTGACCTCCCGATCGCTAGGCGGACGTCATATCCACTACGCCACGGCGATCTAAATAGAAACTATTGCCTCACGTATCGCAGGGCTTCCCATAAATGATGAAACAAAATCATGTCAACAGTTCGCATACCGGTACTTGTTATTTGGCATGCATTTTTACCATAAAACCAAATGTTAGCTTTCTAACCTACTTTTACCCAATATCGAAACTCAAAACCGCTTGCTATTCATCAAAGCGGTTAAAACAACCAATGATGGGCATTTACCGTTTTAAGGCGGTGATCCAAATTGTATTCATGTTTATTGTTTGTGTTTCGTTATAACAGTAGTGAATAAGAACAAGAACAGTGTAAATGAAGGCCTCAGACATTTTCACTTTTGTATCGTAAGCTTTAATTATTAAGGCCTCAGACATTTTCACTGTTGTGTCACAATGCCTTCCATTTAAATTATCAAGTGGACAATCACGTACAGCATTTATCTCCGATGTTGCACTTTGTGAAAGATAAAAGAATAGCCGGAATTAATATAGTTAGTTACTCATTGTTCTTGAATACATATTTCGATTTCCTTTTAGATTTTGAAATATAGCTTCCTTCTATTGGTTTAGGAAACATGCTTTGCGGGACATATTTCGTAGTTGTCTTTTTTCTTAACATGATTCAAGTGCAACATTTTCAAATATGGATTTTACTGCTGTTTCAAGGTAGTGTTTGTTTTAAACCAAGATTGTTACTGAATTATTATGGCATTTAAGATATATTTTACTTCAAATACTCAGAAGCTTTTTAGTAATATTTTATTTCGAATGGGAAGCATACGAATTGTATAGAAAATTCGACAAGACATTACATATGTTGATTTAAGATCATAATAATTGTTACAACTTCTATCCGATTGAAATAACACACTTTTCTCAAAACGCTATAAAGAAAACATTTTCGCTATAGAAATGTAAACAATATGGACCATTAATGCATTTTTCTGATTAGTTTTTACTGTATTTGAGTTTTAATATTATGTTATTATTTCAAAAGATGCTTGTTATGCCGTCTCTTGAGGCAAGTTTTTGTTCATTCTGTACTGGTTTGTATAAATGTCCCATCCATTATTTGGATAAGCATCTTTTTGTATAGTTTTGTAAAAATATACTTTAACACTATTCTACCAAAATGCGTTATACAGATTTGGTTTATGTAAATACCATTTTCTGACAAGCCTCTCTGTATGCAAAGTCTAGCTCTATGGCATGTATTGTTTTCGTCGATTTTACTTTATTAAACGGAGATGTCGCTCATATCTTGCTCATATATGACATGTCTTATGTTTTTTCGGAAGGCGACGGAATTTTCTATCCAAGTGACGTCTCTCAATGGTTCTCTATACGGCATATATACGTTTCAGCAATGGACACAGTTGTGTCCGCAACAAGTTTCGGCCATCTATCAGTGTTAAAGCCAATCATCCTTGGTAGGAACATCACGTTCCAGCTCAATCCAACACAGTCGCTCACTTTGGGACAGTATGCTGATTGCATATGGCAAGTACTGTTTGATGGCCAGTCAACGTTCCAGACAATCAACAGCGGATATCGCCAGTTGGAGTCCGGCGGGATGAACTCGATGGAGCTGGATAAAGCGAATGTGAACAGAAGCTGGCACAAGGCTTTAATACACGTTAAGTGCAATGGTCGGGTGTCGAACACCGTTATTCTCGAATTTGAAGGTTTGCCTGACTAATAATACACGCTTGCGATTTTAGACATTTTAATCTTACTTATGGCATGTGAATAGTCAAATCTGAATACACAATTTTAATTTAAAAAAAAAACAATAAGTGAACCTACCGACGAATCATTGTTTCCACTATTCTAATTATGGATATATAAATAACACTCTAAGACTGAAAGATTGTTGAGGAATATCTCACCAAATGTTTTTAAACATAAGTGGACTGTATCCTACTGTTTGATTTTCATATGAATACCAATAAGTATAATGTACTTCTATTTTTTAAAAATACACCGTGTTCACTGAAATGTACAGCTAAACACTACTGAACATAATAAAAATAAGTATCCGGTAGTGTTATTTTGTATGTCCAGTAATGGATCCGATGACACGTTGAAACCGAAAGAAAATAGTTTCTGATTAATTTATCAGAAACACGTTTGTTTTACATGCTGTATGATCTGGTGCTCAAATACAAAGCATTCTAAACAACAGACCAGACTGCGTAAATGTAGTTGCGCAACCACATAAATATTAATGAAATCTGATTTGGTTTGTACTGGATGTTAAAGATGCGCAAAAATCCATATTCAAAATAGTGAACAATTGAAATAAATGCCGAATTCCAGGAAACAATTATTTGTATATTTTCAGAAATTGTATTTCCAGAATTTAATGAAGGTAAGGCAAAACTTAGTCGGGGTAAATTGGAACAGGGTGCAGTTGGAATGTTGCTACACTTTTCCTTAAGAACCAACCAGTGTTTTGTTCTTGTTTGGTGATAGTTTTGAGAATCGTTTTTCAATGTGTTTGGGATTGAAAACCGATAATTTACTTTAAAAATACTATCCACATATATTATTTTTCTGAAAAATATGTATCGAAAACACAACTTTTTCTTTTAAAAACCAATCACAGCGTTGACTAAGATATGAACGCATCGGATGAACGATGAAAAATGTGTGGCTATCGTCATAAGCAATTTACTTAAACGATCTTCTCTGAAAACGCCTTGTTGGAATTAACAAAATGTGAACGAATGTTCGTTGGATGGAGCTCTATCAAATACTTCAAGTTATATATTTAAATACTTGCAAAAGGCACCTCTTTTTTTCCTATATAGGTTGTATCTGCTATAATAAAAGAAAATAACGAAAGTGTATAACAATACATCAGGGTACACATCAGTTATTGTGTTATCAATTTATAGGAAAATTCATGGTACTTTATATACTGTTTCTATACCATACCTATAACAACCTAATGTACACATACGATATTTTACGCAGATGAGGGCTACATATTCAGAGACACACTTTCCTTTCCGTAATTTTGAAAGCACGCGATGCATTTTTAGGTTAAATGAAATACGAATTTATGTTGCAAGTTATGCTCTCAAATGTACCTAGCGTATTGAAGGTTTTATTAATTAACGTTTCAAATTAACCATTACAACAAATACAACCCACATCATCTATATAGGCATTCTTATTAATCATTGAATAAAACAACACTATTTTAGATGATCAATTTATATGTATATATTCGTTTAAGATGCTCATCCGAAATGCATATTATGATGCTTAATGTGTTTTCGGTCATTTTACACAAAGCCTCCTATTTATTTGATAATGTTTTCTTTTGATTGATATGTTTGACCAATACTATTTTATTTATATCGGGAATAATTTTTTTTATCTGTGCTTTTATGTTATTCACTTTATATGTGCGTTAACATTCAAGATCGCTCTACAAAAGCCACTATAAATATTGTTCTTTCAGCCGACAGACCTGTGCTCGGTCCTCTCTGCACAAGGCTTAACTGTACCGACTGCCTGTGTGTTAAACCCGGTGACATGATTACATGTATAACGTCTAGCACCAAGGTGTTGCTTTGGATTGGCAACAGAAGGGTTAAACCCAAAAGTATAGCCGTTGACAGCGTGCAAACATACTTCACTATAGATGATACCATCAAGGAAGAAGACCATCAGATAAAAGCATTGTGTGCAGCTGCTTATGACAACAATATGGTGTTTTACGCGTCTTCATTCATTTACGTTTACAGTAAGAAGCTATAGCCAACATCAATTTCATGACAATGTCCAAATGTATTAATTAATATGCAAGTAACTCACACAAAACATGAGGCATTCACAAATACACAAAATGTGAAATGTTGTCACACACATTTCGGTTGAAAGTGCTCGGTGTTCATTAAAAAACAATACTTAAGAACATAAACTAAAATTAAAATTGCGTTTAAACAGTCGTTTGCTCCACAAGCATTTAAACTATATTTTGTCATACGCCTTTCAAACGTTTGTAATGAACATAGATACATTATAGCATGAATGCATTAATTGAGTATGATAAGAAGAATCGGTGATTTCTTTTATTTACACGTTATATTTAAATGCTACATTGAACAACAAGCGAATAATTGCATGCATTTTTGACAGAAGCTTGCACTATGAAAACAATTAAACATCAAAATTTACATTTTTATTCACAGCACCACCGAAAGAATTCACACTGTTTGTACCGGACTTACTGGATTACAATCAAGTGAACATAACGTGTATTGCTCAAAGAGGGAGACCACCACCGATGTTAGAAATGTACTTGGATGGTGAGAACATCACTGGTGTGTCTCAGGAAGACGTTTTTGATAAGAACACTAGCACATACACAAGTGAAGCCACCTTGCAAGGGGCAAACAGAACCTGGAACAATAAGAACATTACTTGCAGGCTGTTAGTCAAAAATCCGGACGGAAAATACGTCTTCGAGAAATCGACGGGAACAACGTTGACCTATAAATGTAATTATATATCTTATGAGACACATATGTTTTCCTTAGTTTAGTTTCCTATACGTAACATGTTCATTGTATTTCTTTCTCTTCCATAAATCTTAAAGTGAGCACTTACCAATAGGTGTATGTTCTCTTCCAAATTTTAATATTTAGACATAAAGAGTGTGATGCATAGATGTAAAATTAATGCACTTACTCGGTTATATACATGCCGTTTATTGTAGCCCGACCTGAAATTCTAAACTTGTATGTGAACAAGACATGTGGCAATGTGGATGAGGTTTGCTTAACGTGTTTCGTTAGAAGCAATCCACAAGCAAACATCTCTCTAAGTAGACCTGGGCAACACACTCCAATCATTGAGTGTGTGAACACCACTGCGTGTAGCATAACCATATCGACGTCTGGTACCAACTTGTCAGAATATGAATGCATGGCTTCCAACGTGTTTGGAACGGGACGTCAGACAATCGTCATGTATGAAGATTCAAAAGGTAGTTTATTTTGTTCAACCCCATCAGTATAACGTCTTTTTGCAGCNTCACACTCAGTGATCATTTTACTCCTGAGTTATAAGCCTTGAACTTAGCCTTAAGCAAAATTACCGTGCCTGTGACCGGTACGAGGTTATTAGTCACGTTTGTTAACTATTCCTAGTTAAAAACAAATTTGTATATCAATATACCACAATACAAAAATGTACAACAGATCTACATATGTTTCAGAATTGAGAAGACGAAGAGAAATTATTCCAAAATTAATTCCGTAAGAAACTGAACATATTCATTCAGCAAAACTTTAATGTGCACGTTTGACTGTTGGCTACAAAACATTTTGCGAATATTAGTTTATTAGTCTCCAATAGGTGTACGCGTACCTTATTGTTTAAACAAATGACTGTCAATTTAAGAATGCAAATAATTATTTTAAACTAGATAAATATATATCTTATTTATTTATATTATCAATGAAGTTATAATATCATCGTTGGTTCAGGTGGGCTATAATTAACCCGATGTATATATATATATCGTGAATCAAATGTGTTTAAACATATGTTATTTTTATGTTTTAATGTTATTGATGGTGTAATTTTATTGTTTGTCATATTGTTGTTTGTTACAGGCTTAAGGTTGTTAGTGAAAACACGAAGCCGCATGATGATCTACCAGTGGCAATAGGTGAAATTGCTTAATTATCTGTTAACAGTCTTTTGATTAGAAAATAAAACGATATTATCACAATTGATGCTGAGTATTTTAATTAAGATAGCATATTAAAACACTAAAATACTTCTTAATATATACACGTTCATTTTTATTGTTCAAATGCCAATACTTATAAAATGAATATTAAAAATATAATAGCAAGTTATATTAATATTGTAATAATTTAATAGCAATTATTACAATTAACGTTCTTATTTATCAGCACACCAAGCTGCTCACGATGGCTCAAATGAAGTTCTTGAAGCAAGCGGAAATACGTATTCCAATATAGTTGTTTCAACAACCCGTCGAGAGGTACATGCCCTTGATTTTATATAAATGTTAGGTTGCCTTTCCGAATACATTCATTGTTTGGTCACCATTCCGAATAAGTTCATTTTATTTGTAAAAATAAAATTAAAAAGTAAGCAAAGAAAGAAAATGTATGAATACGTATTGTAAAGAGTATCATACACTACATTACATCTTTATTCATGTTAAGGCTCATGTTGCTGTCCTTACCAATCGCCAACCTGAACTTGTTTACGCCGATATTGACATCGCCTACCTTGAAACAAAGCAGAAGACGACGAAGAAGACAAATAAGTACGTGCCCACTGAGTACGCAAGTGTGAGAGAACTCACCACCGCAGTTGTGCCGGATGAACAAGTCTATGCTAATACATAATACACAAGGAGACAAGTAATATGTTCCCACAGAGTAAACGAGTGAAAGAGAACTTACCTCTGATGTACCTGATTAACACGTCTGTGTCAACACATAATACAGACAAAGAAAATAGCTGCGTGCCCAAACGAACATTAGCTGTAGAATTCACTGCTGAAGAACACACTTATATCAACATAAATATTACATTAGTACCACCAGTGCCAAAGGGAATTATCCTTTTGCTGATTGCTTTTCTGTTTTCTAGTTCATACTGTGACGCTACGTAAAATGAACAGATTTGTAAGAAAGTTGCAGATGATGACATGTTTATAAGTTATTTTTCTTAGTGTCTGGAATCGTAATCACATTGACAAATGAGTTAGGTGAAGATTGCGATAATCTTTGTGTACGCATGTGCTTTTGAGTGAGAGTTATAGTGAATGTTAACAATGTGTTGAGTGGTTTAAATCATGTTTATGTAAATCTGTATGCTGTCTCAGTTAGTATTCATCAGGATTGTATGTCCGTCTGCCTGTTTCTTCGTATGCCCGTATTTCCGTACATCTTAAAATCGTGTGACAAACATTACCCACCGATTTCAAAAACATTGTTAGTCATGATACGAAAATATTCATTCGCATTTTGTAAAATCATAAATAAAAAGTGCTAAATCTAGGAATATTTCTTGTTCATGTTATATTTCTAAAACATTTTTCCTGACACTTTCATATAACTCGAAATATACTTAATATATGTATATCTTGACAACAACATCCAAAGATTACCCTAATCAAACAATTTTGATTTTTAGCCATGATGTGATTAATTAGATCGTTAATGCAAAACAGTAGTATTAAATCAATAGTTTACCTTCAAATACATAAAGCACATAACGTGACATTTGCAAGCTATGCTGTTTTTATTTATACACATATTGTACTAAACATTTGAATTGTTTATATCTTCTAAGTAAAAAAATAGTATTAACACTCAATATAAGGTCAAACATAAACTTATGTTTCTTTCACCTTTCCGACCCATTCAAAAACGAGTAGGTAGGTATGTATGAAAATTTGATTTTCCATTGTTTAATTGAGAGTTTGCTTTAAATGAACCACGTGAGATGTAGCACAAAATGCGGAAAACTTCATTCAATGCCACTTGCAATGTACATGTATGACAGACTTGCTTAAAATGGCTTAAAATGGACTAGATTGTAAAATTAAAAAACATAACTTTTCTAACATTTCAGAATAAATACATATTACTCCTTCCATTAATGAACTAAAAGTCTAGTTGTCATATTAATTCATATTTTAAATGAAAAAAAAAATTATAATAAATCTAGAACAATAAAGATTGTTCTTATGCAAATATAAATCAAGGTATTATGTAAAAATGACTTTTCTTGAAAAATCAACATGCTATGACAGGTATTATTTTCAAATACATATGATTTAATTCAATAAGAACCATAATAAATATCTCTATCAAACTAACCAACAACCTACAATACATACACNTGTTTAGTTATTTCAGTGTCAACTTTGATTCATTATTTCAACGAAAAGACAGTGTCATTATATTAAATTTGTGTAATGTTGACTATTTGTTAGACATTATTATCGTATTTCAAAACGCTTAAAAAAACTACTTCGTAAAGATATTGAAAATGTGTATGTGAATGTTTATGCGAATTTGTTAACATTTGGTTTAATTTGATTAAAGTTAATTAACATTTTTAAAGAAACATTCATTGGTCAATCATCGTGTAACGGGCACGGAATGTAATAAAACGTCATTATTTATTGACAAGTTATGCCGAATTGGTAGCTTAATAGTTAATTAACAAATATATCGCCCCATTTTTTACCCAAGACGAACGAACATTAAATAATATTAAAAAAATAACAACAATATAGCCGGTTGATTAATATTTTGTAGAATGCCACGAGCAAAAATCACCTTAAGGCGTCAAATATGACGATTTAGAACATAACCACAGAACTGGTTCCAAGTGTTGTATATTTATAATTGCAGTTTATCGCTAATTGACATTCCGTATATTGTAGATCGACCTGAAATTCTTAACGCGTATGTGAACGAGACATGTGGCACTTCGCTTACTTGCTTAACGTGTTTCGTAAGAAGCAATCCACTTGCAAACGTCTCCCTGAGTAGAACAGGAAAACATAACCCAATCACTGTGTGTGTGAATACCACCGAGTGTACAATTTACATCTTGAAGTCGGATACCGAATCGTCAGAATATGAATGCATGGCTTCAAACATGTTTGGAACGGCACGCCAGACAATAGTCATGCATGACGATTCAATGGGTAATGCATTTTAATCAACCACATCATTATTCCATCGTTCCATCTTATTGATAACGTTTAAATAAATTGGTCAATATTAAGATAAACTTAATATATATTCTAATGTAAAATGCCTGATATTAAGGTGTCGTGTAAATCGTTCTTATTAAACGCCAATTTTCATAAGTTGATGTATGTACCGAAAGTCTTTCCGGACATTCGAATTCTAAATGACAAATATGATTCAAGGATATAATTTACAAAGTTGTTAAACACATACGTTAAACAGCCATTGCATACCATAGCACATATTTCAAAGAGCAAAATACAAATAATATTCCACATAGACTGTCTCATTTCAAGTATTATGATACCTTAATTAACCTCAGTCGGTCGGATTAGTTAAGTAAAAACATACAAAAATGAGGACACGTTACTGATCATTATATCAATAGAGATCAATTCATTTTATGCGTTTTTTTATGTTATTTGACTTTATATTGTGTTCACATTTTGAAAATTAGGTGGCTCGTTTTTTCAAATTTTCGAAGGCATATAGCACAAGGGAAGTGTTTTATTTGATTCAACAACAACAACATACAACACACGTATAGCATGTTGATACTAGCATCCATACAACTCTCTTACTTTACAGAACGCATGCCCCTGATATATAATAATCAACTGTTTTTGTTAAAGCTCAAGACATCACTTTGAACCGGTTTTTACTTGTAGCTTTCGAGATGTTTAGGTTAAAATGTCCGTTATACATGTATTTAACATTTTGCGACTCATTACTTACACAACAAAACGTGTCTAAGCATGATATGCATACAATACCTTACTGCAAGTGNAAATTAGGTGGCTCATTTTTCAAATTTTCGAAGGCCTATTGCACAAGGGAAGTGTTTAATTTGATTTAACAACAACAACATACAATACACGTGTAGCATGTTGATACTAGCATCTAAGGGTATCACGTTTACAGATTTTTCTAAACGTTTAAACGAAATTAAATAAACGAAACGTTACCGTTTAAACGGTATCCCTTTATCCGTTTTAAAAGCATAGTACCATCGCATGTCCAAACTGAAAGTAGTAATAATTTCCGGAAGTTATATTCAGTGCATATTCCATTCGCGCAATGACGTCATATTATAACCATAAAATATTATAAACCAGACCATCCGTATCACCACATGTGTATTCGTCATGCTATGAAAACAATTTAAAGAACGTCAAAAATAATGTAAAATCGACAATGACTACTGTATCCGCAAACGACACTCCGAAAAAATGTACGTATTTTGCACATGAAATACAATGTGCATATCGTTTGACTGCAGAAAATGAAAAAACTGTTAACTAGCAAAAACGTAATCAATATATTATTTTGTTAAAATATTGTTGTTCAACATGCTACCGCAGTGCTTTACTTTGCTAATCAATCACTTAAAATATTTCACGATGGCGGCATATGCACTGTTTCGTTGCCAAGTTGTAAGATTTTCGGAAAGTAGCGAAGATTTTCCGTTAGTTTCCGTTCATGTCCGTGCCATCCGCTAACCAATCAGAAATAAATTACTGCCGAATTTCGTAGTACCCGGATTTACCGCAAGTACCCGGCTTTCGCAGTTCGTCATCGATATACTTCGTGCGGCTAGTCGGCTACGTTATTTGCACCCCAATATTTATTATATTGATATTGACTGTGGGTTTAAAGTTTACTGTTTTTGTACACGATTTTGAGCGAAACACAAAACGCGACCGTTTAAACGTTTAAACGTGATACCCTTACTAGCATTCTTACAACTCTCTTACTTTAGAGAACGCATGCCCCTGATCCATAATGATCAACTGTTTTTGTTAAAGCTCAAGACATCACTTGGAACCGGTGTTTACTTGTAGCTTAAGAGATATTCAGGTTTAAAATGTCCGTTATACATTTATTTAACATTTCGCGACTCATTACTTACACAACAAAACCTGTCAAAGCATGATATGCATACAATACTTAACCACAATTGATCGTTGTCATTACATTAGCCTAGTGTAATATTCAGAAAATGTACTTGTTTTCAGTTGATATAACGATATTGACAGCGTGCTATTTTATATTTTGTCATATATTTTAATTAGATAATAACCTAAACAGACATGTGTAACGCATTGTCGAGTTGTTTAAACGTGTATACATCAGTTATTATGAACATATGATTGAAAAGACCTGTTACGATGTAACTTAACAATGCAATATTTTGCGAGGTTTTTTCTTTAATGGGTACAACATTTACAAAAAACATGCCGGAAACTTAATATTATGTGAGCGAGATTTAAAAAAAGTACATATATATAGCCGGCGATTCGATTGTAAACACACTACAGTTTTAGAGATTGGTCGTTTAGTAAGGCCACATTTATTTAATAAGTTGTTAAACGAGGGCGCCATCCACATGGTCGGCAACTGAAATAACAATATGAGTGATCGTTTAAAGTTCACTTTTCTGTTGTTTGCCGCTGTCTGCAAAGGCACCGATATTAGAATTAAAAGTTGGGTGTACACTTCCCTTTCCTGTACAATTTCATTGTTTAAATAGATGGTAGCATAGTCAGAAAAACTTCCTCCTATCCCTTTCTAATGTTCAATTGTTCATTCACTTGCGATGGAGGAGAAATGTTTGAGATTAATACATTCGTTTTAAGTAATTGTGATTAGTTCTTTGTTTAAAACATAAAATATCAAATCCATTTTTTATTATTATGTCACATTTTAAAGAAATAGTTCTTATTTTTGTGTCCACCTTCTGCCAAAAAGGATACCAAAACATCACATTAAAAGGGTATACAAAAAGTAGTTCATAACCAAGGAAATTAAGTAAAGTACAAGTATCATGCTTTAAAAATAAATCAAAGAACATTCAAAGTCTCATAGACAATAATACATCATACATCATAACATATTTCAAAATTCATAGAGCAATAATCTTATCATCACAATTTAAACAACGTGTTATGCTTAGTTTGTTTAATAATGAAAGTCCAGAAACAATATTATATAATACGACCAATGACAACACAATACTAGACATAAACCTGATTAAAGCTGAGATCACCGCCTGGGATGACCAATTCAATTCATTGAACGCGTTAATCAAGTTTAACGTCAGTTTAAATTGACAGCAAGCTTTTGAATTACTTCAACAACTGTTTTAATCAAACATTTCAAAAGCTTCGCCCGCTTGAAGCTCACTTTCTTATTCATGTTTATCGTGGATATGACGTTTACAAATGGTTGAAATTCGCAAGATCAGTTGATCATCATTGCAATGTATAATCGAAATGTTTATTTAAAGCCCACATGTAGAATGTGAATACACTATACAAGTTAAGAAGAACAACAAAACAATTATACGAATTATTTTCTTCTTAAAATGATCATTGAAATCTTTGTTGCGTTCTGAGAAAACTGGACAAAATGCTTGTGCGTAAACTGTCCTCCCAGATTAGCCTGTGCAGTCTGCACTGGCTAATTAGGGTCGACAATTTCCGCTTTTATGAAATATTTCGTTTAAATGATGTCTCTTCTGAGCCAAAATCCAGTTTATGCGGAAAGTGTCTTCCCGGATTAGCCTGTGCGGACTGCACAGGCTAATCTAGGATGACACTTTACGCACAAGCATTATGCCCAGTTTTCTCAGAACACGACACATATGTCTACATTTTGGATGGTTATCAACAATCTAGTATAAAGTACAAAGTAATAAAGCGATTATCAAGTTTGAAAGTTTGAAAGTATTAGTAAGATAAGGTCATTTAGGTATATATATTTTATAGAGAGCAATATGGGAACATGCACTTAAAAGTCAAGGTCTTAGTTTTTGTTTTACAAGAACAATGGTCCAGCACAAATGAACTTTCAGATATAAAATGAAAGTAAATTATTAATAATCGGTTATTGTTTACTATTGGTTATTCTTAATGTTAATTTCCTTGTTGGTAATGAATATATGGAGAATACATGTTTAGTACCGAACTGGACAAAATTTATCCGGCGATGTTTTAAAATTATCTTAAAATCTTAAAGCAGCATGGAATCATTCACTGGCACATTCTTTTCATACACATTTTTAATCAATCAACCACTTTGTAATGAATAATGGAATGGCATATGCCAACTCTGCCACATGCACGCACAAAAACTCACACGTATATCACGTTTGTGTCCACGTACATATGACTGAGGATCACTTGTCGGAAAAATCCCCCTTTGCACACCTTATCCGGACAAACCTATAAACTGGCAGACTCCAATAAACCCACACGCTTTAGGGTTATAAGCATAAAAGAGAAGTACTTATTAGGAATTGTTATGTTCAAACAGAAAAGGTACATTTGTAGTAAATCGCAATTAACATGTATTTACACATCTACTTTGCCGCCTTATTTAAGTTTATACTCACTCCCTATTATTATCACAAATACGAAAATATATATACAATTATCAGTAGCTGTGCGTCCATTTCTTTGGGTTGTTGGGTTAAAAGTTGCTTCTTTTAATCAATGAAACGGAAGCCAAACACATGCCCTCTCAGATATATGTGGCGTGTTCTGAGAAAACTGGGCAAAATGCTTGTGCGTAAATTGTCATCCCAGATTAGCCTGTGCAGTCCGCACAGGCTAATCAGGGACGACAATTTCCGCTTTTATGGAATTTTTGGTTTAAATGCTGTCTCTTCTTAGCGAAAATCTAGTTAAGGCGGAAAGTGTCGTCCCGGATTAGCCTGTGCGGACTGCACAGGCTAATCTGGGATGACACTTTACGCATAAGCATTTTGCCCAGTTTTCTCAGAACACGCCACATATATGCAATGTAGTTTGTTCTTGCATAGTAGCTATTTACCCTTTTAGAAATACGCCATCCAGGTCGTATGCTAAAATATCCATAAGGCATGATTTATCATTTAACATAATATGGTATCGTTTGAGATAATGTGTTTTAAAACAATGACTGCCTTCATTAAATTGCTATGCTAAATTAAGATATGGTAGGGTCAATGTCCGAAGAGGCAAATTAGCCATTTTTGCACACTTTAATAAATGATTCACTGAAGCAAGTAACCCCTGATGAACAGCACAATTATCGCTGTTGATATGACCATAATGCCCACTCCGATCATGAAGAACATCAGCGGATTCGAAAGTGTGCAAATATTTGCATATTATTTAAATAACATGTTTCGGTGTACGTTTCCACAAATGTACTTTCAAATCTCTTTTAAAATAAACACGATATACGGAAGACGTTTCAATTACAATTGTTCTTTAAATTAATAATATTTTTTTAATATAGCAACACCATTAGGCGGACACGAACTAAGATTTGTATTTGTTTTTAGAAAACTAGTGATAATCAATGTTTTAACAACTGGGATCTGTTTGTGAAGAGACTGTGTCAGTTATAATGCATTGGAGACAATAGTTAGGGCCATAAAGGAGAGAATTTCATTATACCTACGGTTTCTTTGTTTTAGAAATTTACCATGAACAAAATCAACAAAACAGAATAAAGAGCAACGCTTGGTCAAAGTATCGTACCAAACATTGTTTTCCGGATTTCAATTGATTCCGTATCCGGCTCTTAGCCCAGATGTTATTGGACTTGTCATAAACTGTCAATATATTACACAACCTTTATAACTCGCGTTGATGTTGGTTCTGAAATGATTTCATAGGACATCATAAGCCATTCAGTCGATACGATGCCATTAGCGTCCATTCAAGCCAGCCGATATATTGGGTAATTATCAATGTAATAATCTAGTACGGCTTTATATGGCCTGTATATATGTGTAAATATTTGCATATGTAATTGTGTTTGTTGTTGTCCGAACCATAAGTAGAGTCTTCTAAAAATTGGTGAATTTCATTAATTATAAGTGGCACTATATGGTAGTATCCATTAAAGTGTAGAGCTTTATAACAAACGAATGCTATATTGCTTAATTAAAACGGACTATTTTGATAAAAAAATAAAATAAACATCGGAAACAGAACTTTAAATACATATCAAGAGAATGTCGTTACTCGTTTTCGCCGGATGTCTTCTTGTTGCCGCTGGAACTGCTAGTGTGCAACTGAAAACTGAAGTGTTTGACAATGAAAGATTTCCGCAGTGCTTTTTGCATTGTTTAGAAACCGTGTTTGCATACAGCAAAGCACAATGCATGTTGATGTGTACAAGCGGGTGTCAGTATTCGATGTTCGACCACGTGACCGGTGCTTGCAATCTGTTCACGGACGGTGATACCTCGGAATGTAATGATATTACTGACGACCATCAGTATGTTTACAGGAAGGTAAGTACATAAAATACTATTGAATCTCTTAATGTATTTATGTTCAGATTGGAGGATGATTTTAATTCGAATCATACTTTTCAACCGCCATTATAACGTATGTTAATAGTATATGACAAATATATGTGTACAGAATGAATTCGGTAATTAAAGTAAATGGTATTTAATAAACACAAAACAATAATTAAGAAAATATATGCCACTACAAGATAGTGAAAAGTAGGTTGAAACGGGTTTCGTTATTTATAACCTTGCTCACCACACATTTAGTAAGTATTACAGAAACATTGAAGTCTATTTTAAATCCAACCTTACAGAAAAATCGCTAATAATTTTGATTTGATTCAAACATACGAACATATTTTTTACAACAATTTTAACATGTGAATAACTTTAAAAATAAACAAAGAACAACTTTTGGAGTCCTCTACCATTTAAATGGAAGATTGTCTCCCTTCTCCCTTAGGCCTCTCAGACATCCGTCTATGCGGTCGCAAACAACAAAAGTATAAATTGGTTCGAAGCCCAGCGATTCTGTCTCGCATTGGGAGGTCGACTTTCCGGCTTTACAGTCAGTACGAGTCTGAACGATGTCCGAACGAGTCTGGGAGAAAATGCCCTCTGGATCGGTGCGCGGAAGTTGCGTTCCGGATGGACCTGGCTGTCTGGAGCATCGGTGAACGCTTCCATTGTTGAAGATCAGAACGAGGTCTGTTTGGTTTATTATAGGGAGCTGCATGACGAACCATGCAAAAACAGTCATACAATGAGTCAAATCCGATGTGATCTTCATTGATTGCCTTGTAGATGTTAAGTGTATGTTTTTGATGTTGATCTTCATTGATTGCCTTGTAAACGTTAAGTGTATGTTCATGATGTTGATCTTCATTGATTGCTTTGCAAATGTAAAGTGGATATTTATGATTTTGATCTTCATTGATTGCTTTGCAGATGTTAAGTGGATGTTTATGATGTTGATCTTCTTTGATAGCTTGGTAGATGTTAAGTGGATGTTTGTGATGTTGATTTTCATTGATTGCCTTGTAGATGTTAAGTGTATGTTTATGATGTTGATCTTCATTGATTGCATAGCAGATGTAAAGTGGATGCTTATGATATTGATCTTCGTTGATTGCATGGTGGATGTTAAGTGGATGTTTATGATGTTGATCTTCATTGATTGCATTGTAGATGTTAAGTGTATGTTTATGATGTTGATATTCATCGATTGCCTTGTAGATGTTAAGTGTATGTTTATGATGTTGATCTCCATTGATTGCATTGTAGATGTTAATTTTTTTATTTATGATGTTGATCTTCATTGATTGTCTTGTAGATGTTAAATGTATGCTTATGATGTTGATCTTCATTGATTGCATTGTATATGTTAAGTGTATGTTTATGATGTTGATCTTCATTGATTGCATTATAGATATTACGCGTATGTTTATAATGTTGATCTTTATTGATTGCATTGTGGATGTTTAGTGTATGTATATGATTTTGATCTTCATTGAATGCTTTGTAGATGTTTAGTGCATGTTTATGATGTTGATCTTCATTGATTGCATTGTAGCTGTTCATTGAATGTTTATGATGTTGATCTTCTTCTATTGCCTTGTAGATGTTGAGTAGATGTTTATAATGTTGATCTTCATTGATTGCATTGTAGATGTTAAGTGGATGTTTATGATTTGGATCGTCATTGATCGCCTTGTAGATGTTTAAATGTATGTTTATGATGTTGATCTTCATTGATTGCATTGTAGATGTTAAGTGAATATGTATGATGCTGATATTCATTAATTGTATTGCAGATGTTAAGTGTATGTTTATGATGTTGATCTTCATTGATTGCATGGTGGATGTTAAGTTGATGTTTATGATGTTGATCTTCATTGATTGCATTGTAGATGTTAAGTGTATGTTTATGATATTGATCTTCATTGATTGCCTTGTAGATGTCAAGTGTATGTTTATGATGTTAATCTTCATTGATTGCATTGTAGATGTTCATTGGATGTTCATGATGTTGATCTTCATTTATTGCCTTTAAGATGTTGAGTGTATGTTTATGATGTTGATCTTCATTGTTTGCCTTGTAGATGTTAAATGTAAGTTTAAGATGTTGATTTTTATTGATTGCATTGTAGATGTTAAGTGGATATTAATGATGTTGATCTTCATTGATTGCATTGAGGATGGTCAGTGTATGTTTATGATGTTGATCTTCATTGATTGCATGGTAGATGTTTAGTGGATGTTCATGATGTTGATCTTCATTGATTGCATTGTAGATGTTAAGTGTATGTTTATGATGTTTATCTTCATTGATTGCGTTGTAGATGTTAAGTGTATGTGTATGATGACGATCTTCATTGATTGCATTGTAGATGTTCATTGGATGTTAATGATGTTGATCTTCATTTATTGCCTTTAAGATGTTGAGTGTATGTTTATGATGTTGATCTTCATTGTTTGCCTTGTAGATGTTAAATGTAAGTTTAAGATGTTGATTTTCATTGATTGCATTGTAGATGTTAAGTGGATATTTATGATGTTGATCTTCATTGATTGCATTGTAGATGTTAAGTGCATGTTTATGATGTTTATCTTCATTGATTGCGTTGTAGATGTTAAGTGTATGTTTATATTGTTGATCTTCATTGATTGCATTGTAGATGTTCATTGGATGTTTATGATGTTGTTCTTCATTTATTGCCTTGTAGATGTTGAGTGTATGTGTATGATGCTGATTTTCATTGATTGCATGGGAGATGTTAAGTGTATGTGTTTAATGTGTATTGTTATTGTGCATTTTCAGTTTGCCTGTAGATTTTACTTTGTATAGCTTTTATAGATGATCTTGGTCTTATTTTTAGAAATGTGCAATGATTTATTACTATTTTACCGTTGTTCCCTTGTGTGTTTCTTTTCGTTTGAAAACATGGCCGTAGATGGTTTCCATGACCAATACCCACACAAGTTATATTGAAGGGGTGGGAATCTAAGCCACGATTTATAGTCCAGAACTGTACGTACTGCGCGAGCCGGCCTGAATATTAATGTGATTTTTAGATCTTCAAGATATTTCCCCCACATCTATGTTCTGACTGTTTACGAACAAAATTTTCATCATTCATACTCTGTTATTATCTTTGGTTTTGTCCTGATGTTCATTTACAAAATGTTGTTGTGAATAAACGAGTGAACTGTCTGATGCCTTTGATAATTTGTTAAGGATTTATTTTAATGGCGTTTTCAATGAACATGTTAACTTGAAATTCTATTGTAAATGGGACACAATACATTTGATACATGAAGTAAATATGATAGCTTTACATATAATACACGCATGATGTTATTTTAATGCGATATTATAGCAATATATGCCAAATAATGCGTGAGACTGGGGCGAATGAGGCTGCTGCTCAACCTCATATCTAGATTGTGAGGAGGCTAGCGATGAAGACGTCATGAGGACGTTTGGGGAAGCTGTGAGAGCGCCATAGAATACCATTAACATATTTTAGTATAAATGTGGAGGCGACGACACGACGCTCTGAAAGACACTTTGAACGCCATGTAATTGAATTGGAAAAAGCGATAAAAAAGTTTAAACGAAACCCAAGGTAAAATAGGAGTAATAGTTTCATTCCAATACATTCTGTATGACTGACCTCTATTCAATCTATTTTGACGTAAAAGGCATAACTAATTATTGAAGAATGTTTAAGCTTTTTAATGTGAACATTTGATTTTACTTTACAACTATAGTAACTGACACAACGCATTAAACTATCGTTTTAAATTGAAACAAAATCGTCATTTTTATTTCAACGTTATATATTTGCTGACATATACACGATATTTAACAACAGTGAACTATCATATCACGTTTTTTTTTTCTTTTAAATTGAATAGAGTGTTAGTCTGCGTTAGTTGGCACGATATCTAACTATTTAACCGGAAACAAGGTTGCTGCGACGCAATTAAACACCCAAGCCTTTACTTTTTTTAACTTACTGCGAAAGGTTTTAAAACATTAGCCACACGGCCTCCATTTGACGCTACTTCCATGATACCCATGTTTAAAAATACTGTGTTTCCGTCAGCCCCAATTTATACCAAAATACCCGTCATAATGTCCTCGCTCATAATAAAAGCTACATATTTCATTTATTTGCTCATTTTATTGTATTTGTATTTCTCTTGATACACGGCTACGTTGGCGAATATGAGATCCGACCACCACACATTATCTACATCTGTAACCGCGGTATGGCTTCTACGCAACCGTCCGAGTTATCACCCTCCCTATTCACATAAATGTTTACCCTGTTCGAACATGCCGCCCACCCTACTACAAACCTAGTCTTCTGCTTTTTAACCTCATTCGTCAAACCTCAATGTTCAGAAAACAAACACATTCTGTACCAATGTTACCTACTTCTTCTTTGCTATGGACACGTCCACCCTAACCCGGTCCTGACTCATCGAATGGTATAATTGTTTAATTTAAATAAATGTTGACCCAAATGTTCATGCAAATTGCTAAATCACCATAATATATGTATAAGCTTGTATACAACTTCTTTAACTTTTAAACATACAGCATGGTAAGTGATGAGGAATGTACACACCGATTGACAGATAGTATTGCTTTTTTAATATTTAAATAAAATTATTTAAACTTAACAACATGGCACTTTATATATGTATATGCCTGCAAAGGGGGCTAAACCCCAACACAATTATTTGTCAAACAATTTAACAAGATAATTTAATATCACATAAATGTCTAATTCAATTTTAAAGCTTAAGATCTTTCGAGAAAACACATCAATTTAGCTTAATGTTCAATGAGATGTCACTGTTTTATGTTTCGTTGTCTCACAGTCAATAGCATTATCGTATCACCTGTTTATTTCATTTAGATTATATAGAAAGCACATGGCTTATATAGTTACTCTCTATTCCTTTCATGAGAAGAACCAGTACGCCGTGTCTTTGGAAAGATACCTAGAACGCTTCCCAGGATGAGTTCGACGCCGGAACCTCCCGGTTGCTTTGCAGAAACCAAAACCATTACGTCATTGCGACATTTTTAGGTGGGCAAGGGTCAACCGTTAGTGTCTCTCAGATAATGGAGTGGTGTGGACTCGACTGCAGCATAAACGGTATCCGTTTCAGCTACGGCTATGGCAGTGGGGGCACTTTCATCATTCCTCTAAGGCGTGAGTATGGAAGCTAGTGTTCTTCAGCAGCTTATTACTAGTATATCGATACAACAATTCTAAACTGTACTTAATAATATCAAAGCCTCTATAATGCTCATAAAACAACAGAAATTTCGTTAATTGGTTGTAAAATAAAGTAAACATATAAACAATCAGTGTTCCTTATAGCAATAGCCAAAATTTCAACACTAGATGTGGTCTGGTAACAAAAATTTAACACGATACAAAACGCTCTTGTTTGTTTGTTGTACAATATATTCAACACATGATCATGTCCCATTTTAGTGTTCGCGTGTCGTATGAATGTATATCGATGCGGGAAATTAAAATNCCGATTGACAGATAGTATTGCTTTTTTAATATTTAAATTCAATTATATAAACTTAACAACATGGCAATTTATATATGTATATGCCTGCAAAGGGGGCTAAACCCCAACACAATTTTTGTCAAACAATTTAACAAGATAATGTAATATCACATAAATGTCTAATTTAGTTTTAAAGCTAAAGATCTTTCGAGAAAACACATCAATTTAGCTTAATGTTCAATGAGATGTCACTGTTTTATGCTTTGTTGTTTCACAGTCAATAGCATTATCGTATCACCTGTTTATTTCATTTAGATTATATAAAAAACACATGGCTTATATAGTTACTCTCTATTCCTTTCATGAGAAGAACCAGTACGCCGTGTCTTTGGAAAGATACCTAGAACGCTTCCCAGGATGAGTTCGAAGCCGGAACCTCCCGGTTGCTTTGCAAACACCAAATCCATTACGTCATTGCGACATTTTTAGGTGGGCAAGGGGTCAACCGTTAGTGTCTCTCAGATAATGGAGTGGTGTGGACTCGACTGCAGCATAAACGGTATCCGTTTCAGCTACGGCTATGACAGTGGGGGCACTTTCATCATTCCTCTAAGGCGTGAGTATGGAAATTAGTGTTCTTCAGCAGCTTATTACTAGTATATCGAAACAACAATTCTAAACTGTACTTAATAATATCAAAGCCTCTATAATGCTCATAAAACAACGGAAATTTCGTTAATTGTTTGTAAAATAAAGTTAACATATAAACAATCAGTGTTCCTTATAGCAATAGCCAAAATTTCAACACTAGATGTGGTCTGGTAACAAAAATTTAACACGATACAAAACGCTCTTGTTTGTTTGTTGTACAATATATTCAACACATGTTCATGTCCCATTTTAGTGTTCGCGTGTCGTATGAATGTATATCGATGCGGGAAATTCAAATGGTATATATTGGTCCACACAAAAATAAAAATCTATGTTACCAGAACACATCTAGCGTTGACATTTTGGCTATTGCTATAAGGAACACAGATCGTCTATGTGTTAACTTTATTTTACGAAATGTTTAACGAAATTTCCATTTATTATCCGTTAATTTTGAGCTTTATAGTGGCTTAAAATATATACTACTTGCAGACAACGTTTTATTGACTAAAATAAAAAGCATTCAAATCGTTTAAATAATAAGGATTCGATTATAAAGTGCAATTACGTATATAATGCAAATAAGACCACTCTCTGGATGCAGATTAGAAGGGGCCCATCAATTATGTAATGAAAGTACGACGGTGTAACCCATTTGCAGATTAGTGGAGGAAGATAAAAAGGGACTCAGAAATTATATAAGGCAATAACGACCTATAAGCATCCGATAAAGATTTTCCGGACGTATATCCCTAGTTTTCCCAAACTTCTATATTAAAATAATAACAACAATTATTAAAAAAAATAAAAATAAAATAATAATAATAATATTTATATTAATAATAATTATAATATTAATAATAATAATAAAAATAATTATAACAACACTAATAAATATAATAAAAAAATAGAAGTTATAATAAGTAAAAGAATAATTATAACAAAACCAATAATAATATTAATAATAAGTGAAATACTAATAATAATCAAGCTGTCCGGAAAGTTGAAATAAATACCTGAAACGTTTGTAATTTACGCTCAGAACCAATATATCCGACAGACGGACGGGTGGCTAGATTAACAAGCTGAATCTTGTAGGCTTACTCTTCAAATTTGTTTTGCGAATGTATAATAATCAAACTTTACGCAACAACAACTTGTGTAAACTGTCATGTTTACATTGTACACTTTTAATTAACGCAAGAGTGTTGCAACTACAACGACAACAACACTGTATATGTTACAATAAATTGGAATTAATTAATTTACGAATTTGTTTTCATAGCGTAGTATTTTGTCACGTGACTTTCATTCATATAATACCGGATTATTACGCTGGTGGAAATTGTATCGGCATGTTTTGTTTAGTTATAGCGCGTGCTTTTAGTGTATCAGCTCTACCCATATTTATTGGAGAACGACCCATAGACGATTTTCTTCTTTGTTTTTATGAAATTTGGCACGTGCCGTGTAAGAATTTATATTCGACCGGAATTTCAACTGATATTAATGTCTTCAAACTCCAATTAACAAACTGGATAATAAAAAGAGCGCGTTTAATATTGATAACCTACAAATTCAATTCCTCCAAATGACGCTGATATTACAGATGGGATGAACGGACGCCACAATGTATCGGTTTAACCTTCACGCTGTTGAAGATGACAAGGGTATACAGTGTTAGTTTAAACCTATTTATTTTAGCGCGATTGCATCGAAAGCCGTAGGCTTATATAAACGCTCTCGAGTCCGTTTCCTGGGAATATAACCAGTACTTGGTGTCTTTGGGGGTGATCAAAGGACCGCTCCCAGTGGGGTTCGAACCCATGACCTCCCGAGCGCTAGGCGGACACCATATCCACTACGCCACGGCGATCTGTTATCTGTATTCAGTGTTAAGTCCACAGAGTGTTATAATTTCGTAACGAACATGCTTTTTTAGAATGAATTGCGATATATATGTCAGCTCCATCGTAGGGAACTGACAAACTCAACTCTAAATAAGTTAAAAGATATGAATATGTTGTTTAAGAAATTAGCTATTGTTCATATGGTTAAAACGGCAGTAATAATGCCAATTCCAATTATATATTAATTATATTAATTATGAATGTTGCCTTGANAAATTAGCTATTGTTCATATGGTTTAAACGGCAGTAATAATGCAAATTCCAATTATATAATTATATTAATTATGAATGTTACATTGAGAAGAAAATACACGAATGTCGTACCATTATGACACAGAATCTCGTCAAACTAATTGGACACAAAAACAAAAATGCCAAATACAGTAGACCAAACAAAAAACAGATATTTGCAAATCATGAATGCCAAGCATCCACAAACATGCATTTTTTCAGTTGTAAATCAAGCAGAAATAATGTAAATCCATATAGTATTTAATTGGGAGCCACACTTAATCACTCTGCAACGAATTCTATTTTTTTACGAAATTGGGATGCTGCTTCCGCAGCTCGTCTTAGTTATCATACCATGAAAAAAAATCACAATGGCGACCTACCGAAAGAACCGAGAGAGTCCGATTGAGTAAGTGTAATTTTCTCAATCGGCATACCTCGCTGATTACCATTGAAATATGGAAAACAACAACAACAATTGGCAAATGCCTAAGAAAATGTTTATTTAAATATGTAACAAATTGACAAATAACTATTCTTATCACAAGTGTTGAAGTCTGATACATCATAATAAAAAACATAACCAGATTGCCATAAATGTTATATGTTCTGAGCCTTGTTCTGAGAAAACTGGGCATAATGCTTGTGCGTAAAGTGTCGTCCCGGATAAGCCTGGATGACTGCACAGGCTTATTTTATTTTATTTTAAATAAAACATGATGGTTAGGCATAATTATGCTTAAAATGTCGTCCCGGATTAGCCTTGCAGTCCGCACAGGCTGACTGCACAGGCATTTTTTTTTATAAAACATGAGGGTTAAGCATTATTGTGCGTAAAATGTCGCCTCGGATTAGCCTGTGCAGTCCGCACAGGCTGACTGCGCAGACTTTTTTTTACTAAAACATGAGCGTTAGGCATTATTTTTCGTAAAATATCGTCCCGGATTAGCCTGTGCAGTCCGCACAGGCTGACTAATTAGGCTTTTTATTTTTTTACTAAACATGAGGTTTAGGCATAATTGTGCGTCAACTGTCGTCCTGGCTTAGCTGGTGCAATTCGCACAAGCTATTTTTTTTTATTAAAACCTATTTTTGACGATGCTGCTTCAGCGAAGCAGCTCGTCTTAGTTATCATATCATGAAACAATTCTTCACAATGGCGACCTATGTCAAAGACCGGGTCAGTCCGATTGAGTTAGCTAAATTTTCTCAGTCGGCATACCTCGCTGATAATCATTGATAAAGCTAAAGGCAGCTTGGTTCCCGTCCTCTTTCAAATTTATCGAATTGTTCGGGACAGCACCCAGACACAAAACTGCCAGGTGGCACTTCAAACGCTGTGACGCTGGGAAAACCCCAAATGTAGTTATTTTTAGATTTGATCCAGAATGTAACCCGCCTCCCAGTTTCGCTGAATGGGTCAAGTTCCTTCCCCACGGGTACAACTTTCCCGTACCCCCAAAATTGTTTTCGTACCCAAAATTTTTCGTTCTCAATTCTTGTTCGTACCCATTTTTTTCCCGTACCCACATTGTTTTTCGTACCCGTTTTTTTCGTACCCAATTTTTTTTTCGTACCCAATTTATGTTTTCGTACCCAAATATTTTTTCGAACCCAAATTTGTTTTTGGCATAATTTGTTCGTACCAAAAGTTTTCGTACCCACATAAACAAATGTGGTGATGTATATATACTTAAATAGATGCTTTTATATCCATCCTCTTCTTCAAAAGCATCGTCACACCAGTACTGCCGGTACTTTGATACTCTATTGGTATTAATTTTTATTTTATTCATGCATTTTAACTTCTTTGGTTGAAATAACAATTTTCCTTTGACTAAATAAAAAATGATCAATTTTGTATTATGTACATGCCGAGTAGTTTTTTTTTTTAAATCAAGATCTAGTTTGCTTACATATAACTAGTTATTGCTTTCATTTACTAGTTTTAGACACACACGATCAGGAATCACTATAATAAGCAAGTCAAATCGACCACAATTTAAACCGACATCAAACAAGTTTAAAATGGCAAACACTAAATTGGCAACATTATGTTAAAACCAAAGTTTAACCGGCTACACACACGTTTTACTGACAACACAACTGAACAGCAGTTAACACACTTTATGGTTTATGTGATGTGTGTTATTTAATTTCCCTAAGTTTTAAGATATACACAGTTTAAAATCATTAGGTCTGATATTAGGCGGCATTTTGTGTAAACATTGATTGTCTTTATCCACGGGGACACATGCACTGATGGCCGTACTGTATAATACCCATTCAGTGACAAATATTCATATAGTGTTTTAACATAATTGAAAATCTACTCAAGAGATTTCGTAGTATAAGTCTGTGTTACCTTGACTTTTAACTTTTTCACTTCAAAATCGATATGCGTTGTCCTCATCTTTCAAGTAACCATCATACAAATTTGCATTATGGTAGGTAAAAGCGTACTCTATATCTCGTGTGGAAAACAAATGGTGTAAGGACTGGCCTAAGTGCTTACCGAGGAACAGGTGCAAAACAGTACATTATAATCTACAATGCACCGAATTCTTTCAATGCAGCAATCAACAAGCTATTTATTTACAGCCGAATTACCTTTACACTCTAAGTGTTACTTGGACCTTTGTTGTTAAGAGACGGGTGAGACGAGTGGTACGCGCAACATGCGTGTTACGTCGTCTTGGTTGTCATTTGTTGGAAGTAAAACGCAGGACGACACTGTCCGCCTAAACAGGATTTTCGCTAAGAAGAGACTTACTTAAAAAGAAAAAACCTTAACAGCGGAAAGTATCGACCTTGATTAGCCTGTGCGGACTGTACAAACTTATGTGGGACGACACTCTACACACACGCATTAAGCCCCGTTCTCATAAAGCAAGGCTCATATATGTGTTCATTAGTCTGACTATATTTGTAATTTAATAATCGCGAAACAACTCTGTAACCGTTATAAGAGGTGAGTATGACGGAGTTGTTTCGCTTACGTGGGAAAACGAATCAATCTATAACACGATAACCGCAAGTACGCTATTAAAAATAACCGCATTGTATTGCAATCTAAATCAATACAGGAATAATGTATATATATATATATAT
>VMBQ01004025.1:0-14832 GCA_007657795.1 Dreissena rostriformis
GTGCGGACAGCAACATAAACCTCTTATGAATATTGCACCCTAAAGGCTCATGAGACTTATCGATGGTATCGGTAAGAAAAATAACGGGTAGTTAATGTCTTGTCGCATTGATCAGTCAAGATATGTAAGTGTATTATCAGTGTTCTTATTTCTGTACAGTACAAGCTGTAGATGAGACAAGACAAGGAAGTTTATAAATGCCATATCAAATGTGCTTTGCTTGTTGTTATATAGTTTTTGAAGGTTATGATTTTCATTTATTTATCCTAATTTGTTGTTAACATTCATAGTAAAAGGCGTGCAGTAAAAAGTTTTTTTTCTTTATATTTGGATTGCAATGTATGAACACGTTTTTTTCCGAAATCAGTATTTTCTTGCACGTGAGAAATATCTTGATTGGCGGTGGACCTCGATGAAGACTACGTGTTGTGAGCAAATTGTAAGATGTCATTTGGGTAAGAAGGAGTGCCATGCAAACACTTATGAACTGTGACAGCTGTTTAATATTCACATCGCTCTTCAAACGATAGTCATTCTTGAACAAGTGTCAACGAGGGAGTCAGAGAAGGTTTTCAAAGAATTAATTAAGCACAGCGCTTTTGACGAACTGGTATTTTATGGATGTTACTTTTCTATTTGTACTACAAATTTGGCAAAGATAATCCATAATTTATCATAAGTAGGAATTAGGTTTAAGTAATTGATCTCCTTATTAAGGAAAGTGTTTGAGAGCAATTTTATACTTCATTCTATTGAAAAAATAATTTATATTATATAACGCCTTAATTTGTTTTGAGAACCAATTACCATGTACTTTGATTTTGTTAGAGGAATAAGCATATGTGTCGTGTTCTGAGAAAACTGGGCATAATGCTTGTGCGTAAATTGTCATCCCAGATTAGCCTGTGCAGTCCGCACAGGCTAATCAGGGACGACAATTTCCGCGTTTATGGAATTTTTCGTTTAAATAAAGTCTCTTCTTAGCAAAAATCTAGATTAGGCGGAAAGTGTCGTCCCAAATTAGCCTGTGCGGACTGCCCACTGACACTTTACGCACAAGCATTTTGCCCAGTTTTCTCAGAACACGCCACACGATTCAACCACTGTATTGATGTCTGCCTGTAATTTCGTGTGAAGACATCATGATCATCATCGTCAATTTAGATTATCACAAGTAAATTCATAAAACATCAAAATATTGTACCAACTCACGAAACTATAAACGGCAACGCATGTGAAATGTTTCAGTTCCGAAATCAGACCAATGTCACGGTTGAGGACTCACTTCCGGCGTCATTTCCGGCGTCCTGCAACGAGACGAATGTGGGCGAGATCCGGCACTATCTGACGCCGCTCGTAGAGTCGCATTTCCTGTTGGCGCTCGTCTACTGCATTCTCGTTGTCGCGGCCCTGTGCGTCGGCACGGTCGGCAACATCATTATCCTGGCGGTTAGCACGACGACTCGCGCCATGAACCGCGTCGGCCGGGACTTCGTCATTAACCTGGCGTTGGCCGACCTTTGTGTGGCGATGGTTGCCGACCCAATGTGCATCCTTGGTGAGTTGGGTAGCCGTGGGTCGATGTCATTATTTTGTGTCAGCAAAATGGGGAAAAAAAATCAGAAAATTAATCAAATGTATTTCCAGTGCAATTTTCAAGTCAGCGAATAACTAGTTATTATTCATAAAACGCTAGTGGTGAGTATATTATATAATATACTCAGACCAGAAGCATTTGGTTTTTATTACAATGTAGAAACACGATGGGATGACGGACGCATGTTACAGCAACATCAATATTGTATTATACGTATGCTCTTAGTATATACGTGTTCGGTTTTTGTTTCAATGGAAAAAAGGAAAAAGTACAATGGTCAGTTCGTTATTACTGTTATTATCTTATCAAAGTATTCTCCTTCCAACTATTCAGACATTTATAATGCACCTCCATCGTATCTTCCCCTGTTCCTGCAGGCGTGCTGAAGGGCGAGCGGTGGTTCCAGAGCCGCTGGTTGCTATGCGAGGTGGTGGCCTCCATGTGCCTAACCGCCTGCTTCTGCGCCTTCTTTAGCCTCACACTCCTCACCTTCAACCGCTACGTGTTCGTCTGCAAGAACGTCTGGTACGACACCATCTTCAAGGTGACCAGAAAAGCACGCTTGTAAAGTATAAAGCGTATACGCATTAGGTCTATTGTTAATTTAACGGTAATAAAGTAACATGCGAAACGAATTTTATGTATTTGCAAGTCGCGAATATAATAAGTATTATATAGATCATTAGACCTACATTTCACAAGAATATAAATTGTTATTTAAAATGCTTGTTTTATATTTGATGTATTTTTTTTAATCATAGTGAATAAAACACCGTTGTGATTGTTGCATGTCGTTTGTGTAATTCGACAAAATGATACATCAACTAACTCAACGACCGCAAACAAGATATACAAAAACTTTAAAAAATACAACAAACACACACTATAAAACGCTGCCGGTGATCCATGACAAAAGATGAGCATGATAACGATGAGGATGATGATGATGGTGGTAATTATGATGACGATAACGATAATGACAACGACGACGATGATGATGATGTGATTATGGTGGTAGTATTTTTGTAGATGATGATGCTTAACCCATTTATGCCTAGTGGACTCTCCCATCCTTCTAAAATGGATCAATTTATTTCCAAAATTAGGGATGTCTAGTATATTTATTTCTATATTTAGAATATTTCTTACAGAAATTTCTTTAAGCAAACAGCGAAGACCCTGATGAGACGCCGCATCATGCGGCGTCTCATCTGGGTCTACGCTGCTTGCCAAGGTCTTTTTTTCTAGACGCTATGCATAAATGGGTTAATATTATTGACATTACGACGATTATGCTTATGCTTATGATATTGGTAATATCTCATCTTCAGAGGCCCGTGTGTATCGTGATGTGCGCATGCGCGTGGGTTCTGGCCTTCCTGTTCGAATTCCCGAACTTTGTGGGCTGGGGTGACCACTACTTCGACCAAAAGAACCAGCAGGTAATCGTCATCTTCCTTACAATACACTCAAGAACCAGCAGGTAATCGTCATCTTCCTTACAATACACTCAAGAACCAGCAGGTAATCGTCATCTTACTTACAATACACTAATGCATTTGTTGTTTGCTGTCGTTTTTTTTTGTTGATGATGATAATGTGGAAATCAAAACGTGATTGACAAAGCCGTCTGTCCATGAAACCTGACGACGTTAACTAGATTTTACCGTCTCGTCTAGCATTACATACTTTTGCTATGACATTTCGATACATAGTTGAGCAAAAGGTCATTTCCATTCCACACTAATCATTCAACCACAGGTTGACTTTGACAATGACTGAATTTGAAATTTTAATAATTTTAATCGGTCATAGCTTTATAAAACGGATATGTAATGCATCTAGAACCAACACCAATTGCTAGACAGGTCGTCGTGGCGTAGTGAATATGGTGTCCTCCTAGCGATCGGGAGGTCAGGAGTTCGCTCCCCACAGAAGGAGCGTTCTTTAGATCTCCCCCAAATACACCAAGTACTGGTTCTAGTCCCAGGAAACGGACTCGAGAGCGTTTCAAATAAGCCTAAGGCTTTCGATGCAATCGAGCTAAAATAAATAGATTTAAACTAAACTAATTGCAAGACCGTCCACATTGTACCTAAATTGTTCTGCTTATAAATATTGCCAATCCATGCCAATCTAACCATTACTCCCAACATTATTTTGACATGACCTTATATGGCAATGAAATAATTCGTCCTTGCGACACCACTTTCTTAACCCTATTAATGCTTCACAGTAATGCTTTGTCCTAAATAAACACCCATATCACTAACTCTTTCAGTGCTGGAACCGAATTTTGAAGGCCTTTGCAAACAGTTTGGATCCAGATGAGACGCCACAGAACGTGGCGTCTCATCAGGATCCAAACTGTTTGCTATTCTGATAGTATTCTTTGAAAAAAATCATTGAAGAAATATGCTAATTTTAGAAATTCAGCAGACAACATTTTAGCAGACGAAACATTTCCCAGCATGCAAAGGGTTACACGTACTGTCATAATTACCTAGTAAGATTGTGTGAATAAGTTAAACATAAACAATCAGAGCTTACAGAAATATACTAGACTGATGCAACTTTTCATAGTATAATTCTTACAAAAATGTGATGGAAGAGATTGTATGTGAGCGCATGGAACGACAACTCTGCGCGGAGATTGTTAGTGAACTCGTGTATAACAAATGAATCGGGAAACGTCATTTTAAACATATGTTTGTCATCGTCATTCAGTAATAAAACCGTAATTGACCGATTTCTTTTATGTAATTTATGAATGCAAAGAAATGCATTATCTCTCTGGGTAGAAGTTCACAATTTATCTTCAATTAAAATATTATATTATACTCGTATATCACGAACATGATATGGCTGCTAATCTTACGAACGTAAGCGGCCAATAAATTTAACTTATCTTACTCTTTAACTCTTTCAGTGCTGGAACCGAATTTTGAAGGCCTTTGCAAACAGTTTGGATCCAGATGAGACGCCACAAAACGTGGCGTCTCATCAGGATCCAAACTGTTTGCTATTCTGATAGTATTCTTTGGAAAAATAAATCGAAGAAAATGCTAATTTTAGAATTTATTTCATCTTTAAATGCGCGCAATTGATAACAGTAAATTTAATTGAAACGTCTCGAAACCAGTACCACCACTCAAACCAGAACAGGTGCACCGAAAGTGTGTCAGTGCACTGTAGTCAAAACTCGGTTTTTGCGGTGCAGCTGTACTGAAACGTAGGTAGAAAAGACACCATAGCAACACATTATCTATACAAAAAAGAAGGTCAAAGCAACGAAATCAAACATTATTTCAACGTTGTAGGAATTGACCCAACGTGTGCCGAAATTTGTGAACTACGTAGTTTATCTGTAAACGGCAATGAAGGCATACGCTTGTTTAAACGTATCATAATAACCTTTGTAATGTACAATTGTGTTTTCATTATGTTAATGTATGGAAGTCGTTGTTAACACCAACTTAAGGAAATATAAAATATCCCAAAAAGTAAAGAGTGTTGCTGGGGCGGGTAGGAATTTTTATATTACAATTGTACGCATAGGTCTTTGCGATTGACGATTGCAAAAGTAAATTTATGTTTGAATGATTTTCACATATTTGTGTTACACAGTGCAGTAGTTCTGAACGAGAAGGAGGGAAGAGAAGCGAAATGGAGCAGGGTGCAGCACCAAACTATTTCACTCTTGACCTTTTCATACCAACTTATCTTACCCTTAACTTCAATTGATTTATTTTTTAATTTATTCCTGCTATTTTGAGGATGTCAAAGTTTTCTATTTGGTCTTTCAAACGCATGAATCAACCATTAAAAAAAAATAATTACTGATAATCAAGAATATATGTGCGTGATGGTTTAAACATTTGTCTTACTTAAAGCGGATTATTTATTTTATTTGAAAACATTAAATCGCCAGTGAATACATTAAGCGCTGCTTTAAATAATCAATACGTGCAAGGAATACAATATGACCCTGCTTGACGCCACATACAGAACCGCACGGTTTGAGATGATAAGAACGCGTGTTTGCACGTGGGTATTTTTACATGTAAATGAATGTCAGTGTATTCGGTCAAGTAGCTTAACGCAATCATTAGAGAATAGTCAAATATAACTTATAATTTTGTGTAAAGCCTTCCTAGTAAAACAAACAAATAATCCATTTCGGCAGACACATTGTCTTGTAGATTAACAATACTTAACAGTCACGTGTAATTTATTGTACCACATAGTACTTTTTGTAAATGCAGGCAAACTTAAAAACAAACAACAAACAAAGAAGCAAATACCACGTAGTTTTGTTCGTAGTGAACAAATAGACAATCATGTGTTGATAAGCGTTTTCGCCANACGAGATAGAAAAAAAGAGGAGTGCAATTTAAAAAAAGAGGAGTGAATGTCACCTAGATGCCACCGTAAAGAGATAATACACGTCTATTTTTGTTTTTGTACTGAACTTCGTTATAAATAGCATTTTTTGGAGAGAGAAAAAAAAATATATATACAAAATAATTTCGCAAAAAAACGCAATAATTTTCGTAAAGACGCTGTATTTGTCCTTCTGCGTTCAGAATGAATTTTTGGACGACCTGAAGTGCGTCAAACACTCCTGAAATATTTGCATTTAGTGACGCACCGAATCTTCGGAAATATTATCACATAATAAGATATTTTTTGCAACTTTATTGAAAAAGTTTTTATTTTGTATGTCATGTCCCCTTTAATATTTCCACATGAATAAAAAAAGGCGTATCGTACAAGTTTGAAGAACATTGGCATTTATTTGCGGGCGTTATGTGACATATGATTCCGCATATGTTAATACACGTTAAAAATGAAAAGCTTTAAGTCCCCGTTTACAGAAATAAATTCAATGCGTCCGCACAGGCTAATCAGTGACGACACTTTCGGCTTTGATGCTATTTTCGAAGCCCCTTTCTTAGCGAAAATCTAGTTAAGGCGGAAAGTGTCGTCCCTGATAAGCCTGTGCGGACTGCACAGGCTAATCTGGAACGACATTTTACGAACATACTTTTAGCCCCGTTTTCCCAGAGCGATGCCCTTTTGTAGGTTCGAAAGCGCTTGGTTCGAATGAATACGGGCATCGTCAGGATGGTGTACCCTCCCTAGTTCAAAAATGTTTTAATCTGATCATAATTAATACTTTATGTACGCTAGTGTAGTTTTCATTGAACGAAAGTTTTCAGTACGCGTTTTTATATTTTGGACGATTTTTTTCACCGAAATCAGTTTCTGCAAACTTTGTTTCACGAACTTGTGGAATTATGCTTGAATAAACTTCATTCTAGCTGTTATATCTTGACTACAATACTCAATTCCATGTCACTTATAAACGCATATTTTGCACATGTTCATTAGGCTGACGTCTTTAAGACAGCGATTTTGAAAAATTGAATCCAGTGGACTACTTTTAACTGTTAACGCTTGCAAAAACTAACAAACTATTCCCGAAAATTCGTACGCTACTGTGATCAGTTTTGTAAATCCATATAAAAGAATCCGAGACATGTTTTCGTTATTAATACAAAAATATAGCTACCGTTTGCATAAGATAGCTTGCGTACAAAATAAGAAAATAGGAAGAATAGCATGAATCAATTGTCGTTTAAAAAATATCATTGCAGAACTTTTTTTTCTTGTTCTTTTTTTTAATGTGTCCTTTTGGTTGAAGGATTGAGCACTTAAATTTATTCATTGCTATTCTGTACCTGTATAGTATTCCGTCTTCCAATGATGTCAGCGTTTTGATTTTCAATGTCACTATTGGAATCATTTATTCTGGGGACTGTTATATCGATTCCATTCACGATACATGATTTGGATAACTCAGTATGCTAAACTTTTTATAGGGCAGTTTCGTAGATGGGGAATAGTTCAAGTCCCAGTAAACAATTTCGCTTTTAATCGCTCCAATTATGGAACTCGCTTACAGTGTCGTCCCAGATAAGCCTGTGTAGCAGGACAGGGACGACACTTTGCGCTTTAATGGTATTTTTTATGGAAGTTTCTTCTGAGCGAAAACCCAATTTAGGCGGAAGTGTCGTCTATGATTAGCCTGCACGGACTGCACATGCTAATCTGATACGAAACTATACGCACATGCATTACGCCCCGTTTTAACAGAGCGAGGCTCATTTAGACCTTTGTGATGCCTTAAAAGTGAATCGATTGTGCCCTATCTGCTCGTGCCAAACGAACAGACAAGTATGTTATCCATGTACACGAAACGCCTTTGAACATAAACATGGGTTAATACATTTCTAATAAAAGAAACAAGTTTTCATCGAAATGAACGTCATTTTCTTTCATTAGAACTGACTATGTTTTCGACGCATGCATTATTTACGGAAGAAAGGGAATGGGTCTAGGGGTAAAACTGGTTTACAGATATAAGCCTCGTTCTGGGAAAACTGGGCTTAATGCATATCCGTACAGGCTCACCAGGAACGACTATTTAATTATGCCTTAAATGGAGTTTCTCTAATAAGAGACTTCCTTCAAACGAAAAATAAAGTAAAAAACGGAAAGTGTCGTTCCTGGTTAGCCGGTGCGGACTTCACAGGCTAATCTGAGACGACACTTTACCCACATGCTTGAAGCCCAGTTTTCACAGATAAGGCTCTGCAGAAACCGTTCCAAATGAACATCTAATCAATCACACATCCGCACAAAATTATTTTTAACGATACAATTCTGTTTTCAAATATGGCATACGTATAAAAAAATGTACGTTGGATAAAATATGTATATTCTGAAGTGTGCAAACAATTATTTAATTACTTCATTTACAAAAAAAAGTAATCATCGAGATATGTGTACCACAAAACTATCACCTTGATTCCTATTAGCCAACAACTTAGGGAAATAAAGAAATCCAGCTGTAAAATTATAGACACATGGCCAGCAATAGTGAAAGGTGCTTCTTTGAAGAAAATAAATAAATTAACACCTCGAGAGATCACTGTCTAAATGAACTAGACCAAAAGTCGAAAATACACCTGTAGGATCAGTGTTGATCGACCCTGTTCAATAAAGATGCATACACTGCAAACTATGTCTGTCCACGGAAATGCATTTAAACGTGCTAAAACTTGACAATTCGGAGTGTTCTGTTTAATACATGTATATGACAACTTATACCATAAACATTAAGTTCAAAAACTTCCGCAACGCATAATGTAAATGGCTTCACTGTCATCAATTTGCACGAATGACTCAGTTCGTATAATAAGCCTGCTATCATGTTGATGTTTGCTTTTCGACATCCTGACCTTTTCTTCAGATCTTTGACAGCTAATGTAGTATTTTATCATTGATAAAGCCATCCTGTTTATTTGCTTTTTGACGTCGATATAAAATAGTTTTGTTGAGAAACATAAAGAAAATTTAGTCCATTGATAAAAACACAATTTGAAAAAGCATATTGAGGCGCAGTATATATGGACAGAGTGAGGACTTGTCTGTGCCTGTTTACTTATCCCTACTGGATACGAAACTGAATAAATAAAAGGCGTTTAATGCGGGATGCTCATCGATATTCCCATAACTACTTAGGTCCCGATACGGTGATTTAATCGATATTCCCACTATTACTTGTCCCGATGCGGGATGCTCATCGATATTCCCATTATTACTTAAGTTCCGATGCGGGATGCTCATCGATATTCCCATTATTACTTAAGTCCCGATGCGGGTTACTCATCGATATTCCCATTATTACTTAGGTCCCGATAAGTGTATTTCATCGATATTCCCATTATTACTTTTGTCCCGATGCGTGTATTTCATCGATATTCCCATTATTACTTAGGACCGATACGTGTATTTCATCGATACTTCCATTATTACTAAGGTCCTGATGAGGGATGCTCGTCGATATTTCCATTATAAATTTTTACCGCTGCGGGTATTTAATCGATATTCCCATTTTTAATTAGGTCTAACTTGGGGTATTTCATCGATATTGCAATTATTACTTAGGCCCCGCTTCGTGTTTTTCATCGATATCCACATCATTACTAAGATCACATTGCGGATATTTAATCGATATTCCCAGTATTAGTTGCCGATGCGTGTTTTTCGTCGATATTCCCATCATTATTTTGGTACAGCTGCGAGTATTTAATCGATATTCACATCAAAAGCAAATTGTGTATTTCAACAACGGAGGAGTACGTCGATGACATCCGAATTTCCGACTTCATTAACATGCACAATCAGCAGGATATTTCGATCATAACCAAGTTCCTACTGTGTGCATTTCAGCCATGGGTGAGCACTTTGACGACTACCGAATTTCCGGCTCCATATACGTACTGCACGTGCGAGAGATACCCGACACGTTGACTGATCTGCTTCTGGACCACATAGCATCATACGGTCACGTGATCGTAAAATTCGCGGGTAGGTTGCAGAATGGTTGTATGCGAAATATTATGTGATTTGGCTTCTATTATATGTTAACCTTCAGACAAGGGACAAAATTGTCACAAAACCAGGTTTGAATTTTTAACAAAAGTCTGATAAAGGGAGATAACTCAAAATGTGCATTGTTACTGATTTTTCCTAGTTGTCAAATTCAATCTATTTTCTCAAAGTAGACCTTGACGTTACAGATATCGACGTAATTCTTTCGCATGACGCATCGTCCAATTATGTTGAACAAATGTGCCAAATGATTTAAAATCTCACAATGAACGACATAGTTTTTGCCCGGACAAGCTCATTTATGGCCATTTTTGACCTTTGAACTAAAAGTGTGACCTTGACCTTGACGATATCGACGTTATTCTTTCGCGCGACACACCGTCCAATGATGGTGAACAAATGTGCCAAATGATAATAAAATCTCACAATGAACGACATGGTTATGGCCCGGGCAAGCATTGTTCCGCCCGCCCGCCCGCCCGCCGACATTCATCAATCAAATAAACAGTTTTTTCCTTCAGAAAACCTGGTTAAAAACACAGCCGAATAATGTAAAGAGTGTCAAAAAGATCATCAGGCGAAGACTGCTGTGAAATACCCAAATNTTGCATTCAACAACCGACGGATGTGATCAAAACGGACTTGTATTTGTCTGATGAACATGCATGACCATTCAAAGAAACTCAACATGGTAAAATTTAAATTATTTAAATTAAATAATATGAGCATCGCTTTGAGAAAACGGCTTAATGCATGTGCGTAAAGTGTTGTCCCAGATTAGCCTGTGCAGAGCATACGGACTTATCAGGGACGAAAATTTCCGCATTTATGGTATTTTTCGTTTTAAGAAAGTCTCTTCTTGGCAAATTTCCATTTTAAGCGTTAAGTGTTGTCACTTATAAGCCTGTGCGGACCGCACAGGCTAATCTGGGACGACAATTGACGCACATGCATTAAACGCTGTTTTCCAAGCACGAGGCTCATACATTAACCTGCTATGTATTTAAGGGAATCCGATAAGCATTGTGCGGGATGCGCAGGCTTTGTACCATCTTCTACACCAGTCGGTACATCACTCTAAGAATGTCAGCATCGCTCAAGATCTTCTGAACGGTAGGGTCGAATCCGCGGTTTGACAGTACAACGTAATGCCAAAAATTAAGTTTTACGCCAAATACGGCCAGCGTAGTCCGAAACCAGAATGCGCATGCGCGCAGCTTGGTCAGGATCCCTGTTCGCTATTAAATCACGCAAGGTTTCGTGGCCTCATTAGCCGACATGCGCAGGCTGGTCTGGAGCTACGCTGGCCGCATTAAGCATAAGATCCATTTTCGCACGACGCGGCTCATATCGCCCTTTCAAGATATCGAAGGTTTCACCAGATTATGTGGAATAAGACCGATTGGCAGCCACGTTTTATCTTCTTCAAGAAACATTTTTAAATTACATCTCAAATAACTAATATTGTTTTTTGACTGATACAATGACTTAAATAGTTTTACCCACCAACAATACCCTGCTCATGCATATTAGTTAAATACAAGATTAACTGTGTGGAAATACGGAATGAAAATCCTGTTGGAAGTAACAGAAATGAAAGATTGTATACACATACATGATATATGCATAGAGATGGACCACAAACAAAAGACGTGTGTACATGTATTCAGTTATTTGATTTAAAATGTGATCGGAATTTGATTGTGGTTCTCTTCCGGAAAATGGTTACTTGAGTACTAATCGAACGGTACACGAGTAAACTATATGGTAAAGGCAAATACAAACTTGTAGTTGCACAGACACGTGCTTGTGTTACCCAGGCAAGAAGAGGTCGGTGCTCTTTACACTTCGCTTACCAGGCAGCAAAATGGTTGAAATAAAGTCCTTTTTTGACAAGTCGAACACGACATTTTTTAATTTTTTTACCCACAGTTGCATACATCAGCGAACGGAACTCGCACCTGCTGTTGGTCGTGGACGAACAGGAAGCGGAAATGACGGCGGACACTGACCGGGCTCTTGCCGTCCTCCGGGGAAGCACTGTCAGGGTTGACGTCATACGACTTCTGGGTAATTCAGGTAAGAAAGAACATACCCGGCATTGATTCCACACTCAGAATTGATAATCATGAATTAAAAAATAGCCTTCAGTTATGACATTTTAAAGCCCTTAGTAAAGAAATTCGTAAAAAAAAAATATATAACATTTAAAACCCCATTACTTATGACATTTAAACGACATGTTGGTTTTAAATTATTTGACCATATCGACGGAAAGCGGTTAAAAAGGACATCTTAGGTTTAAATTATACATTATGGTTGACTGCGCCATTCTGACATAGCATAATCTTAGTCCCAATCTAAAAAAATGTAGGACGCACGCATATGCAACAATTACTCAACATAGATGTGGATGCGGTCAAAACCTTTCATCTTAACTAACATACGTGTTATTTTTTTCCATGCTGACTTTCTTCACATACATGGGCGAGTCTTTTGAACTTAAGTACATGAAACTTATCGACGTTTGATTGCAATAAATGATACAAATATATACAAACCTGCTCAGTTATACGATATATATATGCGGAAAAGCGGCGATGAGCTTTTTTTGCATACCAGCAAACGATTTATTGGTGTAAGTGCTAATTTGTCGATGTGAGATCCAAACTTCGAACACATCGAAGCCATCGTAACACTGATATCATTGATTATATGCATAATGAACTCTTTTACTGAACGCAGACGGACGATACCGGCGGCAGACGTCCGTAAACTTCTACCAACTGCTCGCCAACGTTTCGGGAGGCTCCGTGATAACCACAGACAAGGACAACATCGGCAGCGCTGTCAACCTCATCACTGTAAGGGAATACGTCTGTGATAGCCCGATAACAATGATATGACACACGTGAACCTCATTAGCACAAATTTCACGAATTGATTGTTTCCAATATCTGAATACGGTTTTATTTTTGCACGTTGTGCACGAGTTAAATAATACCATGGGGGAACACTTAGTGATGTACGATAGTATCGATTGGAATCGCTTCTAGAACGGAAACGTATTTATTCTTTTTAACGGATTTTGAATTTATGTATACATAAAGTTCCGTGTCAGGTTAATTTTGTCGAGCTACATAACTTGATTTATATATTATAAAATGAGGTCAACAGCTGCGTTGTCGGAAAAAAGTCATCTTGAAACTTTTACAAACGTTGCATGATGGGGCGAAATAATTAATTGAATTATTGAAATGCAAAGTGTAGATCTAACGAATAATTTAATAACACATGTCAATGAACAGCGTTGTCTAAAATTTGCATTTTTATTTCAGCAAAGTTTACAAACTAATCGAGTGAATATAATGCGACTTTCCTCCTCCGCTGTAGCAGGGGCAACTTTCTATGTTTTTGTTGATGATACCATAACGCAGTTGATCGTTCGTGTGCAAGTGGAGAAGGCACAGCCTTTTGTTCTCTTACAGATGCCATCAGGTAGGAAATATATTACATGTGTTCTCTTTATCATATTATCCCACATGTAGCGAAAATGCTGTCAGTCACCTAACTGTTTTCTTGGTGGCTTGTAGCCCCCTTATCCGGAAATTGATTGTCGTAAAACCACTGTCGTTATAGCAACCTGGAAGTTGATCTCCCTGTACAGTCTACATAGCCTTGGCCCGTATAATGGAATCACCCAATAATTTTCGGGGTATATAACAGCGAGTCGACTGTTTATCTCTCACTCTGAACGTAGCTGACGCTTGGGTAACGTCGTGAAGACCACATATACACTAACACACACATTACGGAAAGAACGGGATTTAGTTTAGCATTATTGACTGATACAAAGGAAATCTTGATTATTTTGTCTGTACGGATCATTGCAATACGTGCATCATCTAGGAGACCCTGGGCTTTAAACGCGTGGTTCGGTAGTAGGACTTTGGTCATTGCGACAACGTCTGAACGCGAACTACATTATTAGAGGTCTTTTCAGTCAGTGTGTGAGATTAAGGAACCTGTCTTTTGCCCTCGTTTCATGCATATGGTTTCATGCATAGGGTTTCATGCATATGGTTTCATGCATAGGGTTTCATGCATTGGGTTTCATGCATGGTGTTTCATGCATAGGGTTTCATGCATGGTGATTCATGCATAGGGTTTCATGCAGAGGGTTTCATGCATGGTGTTTCGTGCATATGGTTGGATGCCTATAGTTTTATGCATGGTGTTTTCATGCATAGGGTTATGCATGGTGTTTAGTGCATTGTGTTTGATGCCTATGGTTTCATGCATGGTGTTTCATGCATAGGGTTTCATGCATAGGGTTATGCATGGTGTGTAGTGCATAGTGTTTCATACATTTGGTTTCATGCATAGGGTTTCATGCATGGTGTTTTGTGCATAGGGTTAAGTGTGTGTGGTTTTGTGTATAATGTTTGAGATAAAGGTTTAAATGCATATCATTTTTGAGTATAATGTGAGTTCATACTAACAGTTTTCATGGTAAAAGGTTCGAACTTGAGGGTTCCTGGTCGAGTTTCATCAGAGAGAGGGCATGGTTGTAGTTTGAGGAGATGGGTTTTGATTATTATTGTTCTTTTCAGAGTAGTGTAGTATCGTGTAATTATTGTTGTTATTTTTTGTTTGTTTCCAATCAACTTGGCAAGGTAGCCACGAGGAAAATTCATTATAACCATTCTGTGCGATTCGTCCGGTGAGCTAGCCGTTACTATATATATATATATATATATAGGACGGATCGT
>VMBQ01004025.1:14880-29113 GCA_007657795.1 Dreissena rostriformis
ATATATATATAAGGGACAGATCGTTACACACTTAGATCATACCGGTATATCTTTTTCACGATTATGCGTGCTAAATCATTAGATAATTATGGAAATTAAACGTGTGTAAAAGCTCCAAGCTGGACATATTTATTCTGATTAAACTTTTATCTTAACATGATAATGTGCAGTCAAAGTCGGAATGCCTTTGTTTTGAGCGCAAGTTTTGAGATCACCACACAATGCAAATGGTGTTTTAGGGGCGGCAACTTCAGTAAGGCCAACAACTATCGGCACTGTGTCTTCAGGATCGGTTGTATCTCTTCTAGAAATCAACACCACACAGGTACAAGATCATGTTATTGTAATAATAACTTTTGAACAGAAGTAAATAATATATATATATAGTATTTCAAAGTTTCAATAGAGCCATATTAAGAAAAATTGCACCGCCTCTGATCGGCCATGTTTTTTAACGGAACGGAACCATTATTGAACTCGGCTAAATATCATTAGAACAAAAAAGTCTGAGCAAGTGCCATGATTGCTTGAAAAACAATGTGACTTAAAGAATGTAAACAAGGTTTTACTATAGCGATGTAAGGAAAACTGCTCCATTCCCTAGCGGGAATGTTTTTTAGTGGACCCGAACCAATTTTTAAATCTGCCGGGATATCATAAGAACAAATATTCTGATCAAGTTTCAAGAATATTGGACTACAAATATGACTCCTAAATTGCTATCAAGATTTTTGTTTAATTTGATCTAGTGACCTAGTTTTTGACCTCGTTTGACCCAGTTTTGAAATAGGCCGAGATATACTTGGGACAAATGTTCAGACCAAGTTTCATTAAGACCGGACATTTAATGTTGCCTCTATAGTGTTAACAATGTTAATGTTGACGACGGATGCCTCACGACAAGCGACGGACAAAAGGTGATCACATATGCTCACCATTTGCAAGTTGGTTTCATGTGCGCTTAAATGATGCGCATAAACCTCACATTGCCCCAATGCCCTTTGATGTGTATACCGAGTTTTGCTTTATAGTTTCGAGTTATGTCATTTTTCGGACGCACAGAACGGATGAACAAAGAACGGGATTGACAGAGAGACACGTGGCAATCCTAAAGCCCAATGTGTATACCAGATTTCATGATTTCTTTGTTCCTAGGCTTCAGATCACGGGAATTGGAAAATGACGAAAATGGACGGCAACATATGGGACATCACCATTCAGGCTATTAGCCCAGTGGATTTCACACACAAATTTGTAGAGCCTGGGCCTGGAGGTTTCGGGGAATATGAAATAAAGGGAAGGCCCATCTCCGGTAAGCATCGCCGCTCATGAGAATGTAACAGCATTATCTACCATTACAAAAAAAAAAACAAGTTTATGGATTTTAACTATTTCAATCAACGTTCTCTACGCAGATGCTTTTCTAAACGGGTGTTTAAGTATTAATTCAATACAAAATGATGAATGGGTTTTCCCAAGGGAACAATCCACAAAGGGGTATTTCAAACTTTACAGTCACGAAGGCAGATGCTTAATATACAAACTCAATATATTTTTTATGCCCCCGGTAGGGTGGCATATAGTGATCGCACTGTCCGTCTGTCCGTCCGTCTGTAATTCCGTCACACTTTGCGTTTAGGTTTTGCGTTTAGGTTTCGAAAAATGTGGAAAAAGGGGGCATATGTCATCCTACGGTAACAAGCCTTGTTTTTCATATTTAACGTATGATCACAGTACATAAACGTTTTTCAGGGGCAGCGTACAAAATAGTTGTTGAGGTACCAGAATATGCAAAAGTTTCGAAGGTGCAGACACTTCTGCTTATGACTAGAGACCTCGTAAATCAAAAAGATTTAGCTGTATTACAAAATCTTGGTGGAAGAAGAGGGCAATCCATTTTCTACACAAATGTCACCATTCCCGATGAGGTACTTAATATTGACATAGAGCATTAATGTCCATATGTATTAAATATTTAATAATATCTTTCGTAGGTTGAAAATAAAATTATTATTATTTTATTAACTAAATACATGTACATGTAGTTAAAACTTCGAAAAACTTTGGAACTTGCGTGCAAAAGATTTTATAACGTTACAGTAAAAAAACGAGGTTTAAAATACTTAAAACACAAACAATCTATAATAAATAAGTCATTTAAAATAGTGGTTCATATCGTTATCCGTCATTTTTATTCTTACAGCCGTTTATGGTTGCAATACAAGGCCAAGACAATTCATCTCCAATAAAACATACATTTCGAAGACTGGATCCAAATCTCATTACACCTGTGACCTTACGGTTGTTCATTCCACCGCTTACGGGTAAAAAATTCTTAACAAGGATTTGATCGTATAAATTACGGTATTGCATAAACAATACTTATAACGAGCCAAATGATTTGGGGACGATCCAAATATAAATACATGTATACTTACCGGTACTGTTTATGCATTTAAAAACTACCATAGAATAGATTTCAAGATAAGTAAATGTGTATTTTATTTTATGACTTGACCAATGTTGATGGATCTCACGAATGTACACATGTGATAAAGCTGGCGAAACACTTAATTCCCACAATCGCACTACACGAAAACCAAACCTTTCAATGCAATGATTATTTTGCTTTCAAAAAAGCGTTGTTGTAAAAGAGACACAGCAAAATCATCTGGGCTTTTTAAATGGATGAATGTTAAAAACTACAATTTTTTATTATGACTCATATGGGTATAATTTCGCTCAACATCCTTTATTGTCGCCAGGAGTGACATTGTGGGCAAACGAGACGTTAGACATTCCATTCACGGTACAGAACGCTGGTGCCGTTGATCAGGATATCGACGTAAGAATCGAGGATGACCAACACTTCGCTCTAGATCCGAACATCCACTCGTTTAATATAAAGGCTGGTATGAACGAGAGCGGAACGTTCACCATAATGGGCGGACCGAAAGGCGGTGTAACGACGTAAGTATCTCGACTTTATCATGATGTGTCTAAAATAACACACAAACAACAGAAGCTATAATTGTGCCATTTAATATGTAAAGCATCAACTGAGAATGTACACGTATATGTTTTTATATACAAGCAAACCAAATAACAATGGCTGTCCGAAGAGATCGCACTAGAAGATTCTTCCGCTGTGATAGTATATTGTACAAACTCTGTCAGTTACTTGATATAATGACAACAAAGACACATTTGACGTTGAATATATGTAGTACTTATATCTAGTAAGTAAACTTAACGCTGAAAATGTGTAATCAAAACAAGAAATGTGACCATGCTAGGAAACAAGTTTTTCAAGTATTTAACAATTAATGTATTTGAATATTATTCAGTTTGAATCAATATCTGTATGAAAGGTACCAACACACAAAATTACAGTTATAGGGATGTTGTTAAGATGTTGATTTAGTTTAGGTATTGTTATCTACTGCAAACTTGTGAGTAATTGTCACTATAAATTATAAGGTTTACATACCAAACAGCAGTCAATTACTATATTTTCAAACAAAGAACCCAAAATGACATCAAATCAAAGCAAAACAACTGAAAGGAATTCGTATGGGTGAAAGTATAGTCCTATTTGTCTTATATACATGATTGATGTTATACACTTTTTTGAAAAATATTCACCAATAATCATCACAGTTATGTTAATATTTGCAGCACGGTGACTCTTAATGCAAAGCCGTTTGTGTCGGGTTCAACATCGTTCCAGTCCGGACAGTTTGACATCCGCAGATTTACAGTAACGGAACGCGTGAGTACAAAGAGAATTATATAGAAAAACAGTATGCGAAATATTAATCACGCGACTTTACACTGAAAATGTAATAAAAATACTTACACAGCAGAATAATTTTAACTAATGACATGAAACCCTTAGAGGGTAACAACATTACGGAGAAACAATCAGTGTGTGCAAATGGTTGTGTAAGTTTAACCTCTTATATAATATTACATATATTTTAAGACAATGTTTAATTTTAACATTTTCATACAAGTATTTTGCCTACATGCGATCGAAAAGCACACTTTATTTCATCTTTGCTAAACGGAGTTTAACGAAATCCAATTTGTATTTCAAACACCTGCGGCATTCGGTAAATATTATTTCATCATGCGTACATTTATTTTTCACGCACAGGAGGACCACATCAGCCCCACGTGTAATATCACTCTCACCACGGGGACATGCAACATAGGCCCTGATCCGTGCGCATGTGGCAACTTCACGTGGTCTGCGGTGATGGCGGTTGGTGACGAAGGGTTTGGTCTGAAGAAGGTCTACTTGGACCCGGCTTCGTCAACGTTCACGTTCACCGTGGACAGCTTCCAGCAGGGGCACAACATGAGCATGGGAGTTATCAATGCAAAACTTGGGTAAAAACAAAAACTTCATATCTCTCACTAAAACAACTGACAACATATTAGTCCTCACAAGCGTGAAAGGACGTCATAAACATTAAAATATTAACCCAACAGTTCGACCATTATCAAGGATTATTTCATAAGTAGCATATTGTTCATCTGGATGCTTGCCAAAGACACGGTTTGCGAATGAAGGATGGCTTGGCATAAACTAAATACGAAAACTATGCAAATCGAATGATGAAATACTCTCAAAAACGCGATAAGCCAACACATTCATTAGCAAAACGAATAAACGAAATTTCGATATCGAATTCTTACCTACAATAAAAACATTCGCTGTTTCTGTGATTGAATTATGACGATCATAGTCGTACAACACAGACCAGCATGCATTTGGTTAAGTGATGTTTTGATGTGCAATCGTTACCTTTGTTATAACGCACGTCACTGACAAATAGTACATTACCCAGTTCCAATTGTGTTTAATCTGCAGATCCGACTGCTGTCTGCAAAACGCCACCATACGGGTGGAGGATTTGGCGGGAAACACAGACGAATGTGAACTCAACATCAGCCAGGGATGGGTCCCACCAGACCTGCAAGCCTGCTTTACGGTATTAAACACCTGATATGTACATATACGGCTTAAATAACCCGGGTATATTTTGTTATTCCGCGATTCATTATGTACCGATAAAAACACACAAACGGCTAAAACACGCTGTGTTCATTTTGACATTAAGCGATGTATAAAACGTTTGTACTGGTCTACGCTTTATGAATGACGACGCATTTTTAAATGGCTCGAAAATATCTACATATAATATAATTACATTGTTTCATATTTTCTTGTAGACAACAACAATGACCCAATCAACCACCTCACCGATGTCAACTACAACTTCTTCTTCATCCGCGACACCTTCAAATGCGTCTACAGCTGCTGTTTCAACGTTGTCTTCGTATTCAACAGGATCCACACAAGGGACAGCAAGCGGAAGCCCCGGGGCATCAACAGCTTCCACAGCGGGCGGTACACAATCCCTTTCAGGCACTACTAAATCATCAAGTGGCGCACAATCAGCCTCCAGCGCGTCTCAGACTGGTGCAACACAAGCCCCAGGGGGAACGCAACAATCGGGCGGTACACAATCTGCGTCCGGAGCATCGACTGGTATAAATGCTCCGGCTGGCTCAGGTGGTACGTCCGGAACGCAATCTGGCGCAACACAGGCTCCACCCGGAACGCAATCTGGGGCAACACAAGCTCCGTTAGGAACGCCAAACTCGGGCTCTACACAAACCGCAGCAGCCACCAACAACGAATCAAAATCTAAGGATTCCAACAACGGTCTTACAGCTGTGTCAATCGGCGCTGGTATGGGAGTTGGAGCAGTAATAGGTGCGTGCTGAGCTAGGGGTCACTTGTTTTTCAGACGTGCAACTTACTGTGAAGTTGTGATGTCTTGTAGGCAGTAACTAAGATCAGAAGAGACTCGTTCTGGAAAAAGCCCAGTTTTCCCAGAACGAGGCTGAGTGGCAATCTTATGTTTATGCGCAGTATCTTTTTATGGACCAATCAGTAATTATCACTGAAGAGCCATGGTTAGCGAATAGAAAGCATTGTTGTTTATGAAACAGATTTTACGCCGCAACCACGGGGCCCAATCATTTAACGCAACAACATTGCTTAACAAGTCCAGTATTGTATATCAAACAATATGTTACAAAACATAACAGGAAACAACACTTAAACATCGAGAATCGTATGTTTTTGTAGATATCATCTGGTATAACGGTAAGTAAAAACGAAACACACACAAACTTCGGAATTTTCTATTAATTATGTTTGCTTTTTTTTTATTCCTAGTCATCAAAACGTGGTTTTGTTCATTTCACAAGGATGTCAGTTATAATTCTTTTCCGAATGTCCAGTTCCGGCGGAAAGTGTTGTCCCTGATTCGCCTGTGCGTGCTTCACAGGCTAATATGGGACGTCATTTTATGTACATGCATTCAGCCTCGTTTGCCAGAGCGAGGCTCAAAAATTATATTATAAATCGATCAGATTTTTGTTTGTAAAATGTAACTGAATTGATTGTTGTGTGTTGTTTTTTCTCCAAAAGAGGCTTATCCTTTCTATTGTATTTTTGGTTTAAAAAATTGGTTTGCGAAAATACAGTTAAGGCGGAAAGTGTCGTCCCTGATTAGCATATGCGGATTGCACAGTCTTATTTTCGACGACGCTTAACGCACATGCATTTAGCCCAGTTTTCCCAGAGCGAGGCTCATTATTGCTTTAGTAGCTGCAGTCAGTTATCGGGGTAACCAATGCATTTCAGGGGTGACGGCGCTTGCAGCCATGGCATTCTTGTTTAAAAAGGCGATGTCAAAGGCAAAGTCCGTGGCGCCCCAAGAACACAGCGACAGAAGGGACGATGAAGAAAGGCGGGAACGAGAGCGTATCCAGCGAAATCTCGCCTGGACGTGATCCATTCACGAAACAAGAAAAACTCTTACGTTTTAGAGTGACTTTTATTTAAGCTTCTCTGTGATTTTAATTTAACTTGTGATATGATGTGATGGTCTGGTTATTTTTCTTTAATAAAAGATGAAGTTTTGCATAAGTACGTTTTAAATTTGATTGGAGTTCAATTTTCTTTTCTTCAAGATTAAGGAAGACCCAAGATTAAACTACAGTGTGTAAGAATGTATGGTAAAAATGAGATATTTGTAAAATATTTATTAACGCCGACGTGTATCAAAGTCGTCAATGTGAGTACTTTCTAAGATATTGTTTGATCTTGCACGTGCACATTGATCTCCGAAGCCTTAACAGCCAACTAGTTGAAACGATCCTAGATAAAAGCGTTCTGTAAATAATTGGCATATCTCAGACAAATCTGAGCCTTGTTCTGAAAAGACTGGACTTAATGCATGTGCGTAAAGTGTCATCCAAGATAAGCCGGTGCAGTCCGCAGAGGCTTATCAGTAAAACCACTTTCCGCCTAGACTGGATTTTCGTTTAGAAGAGACTTCCATTAAACTAAAAAATTCCATTTAATCGTTCAGCGTCTTCCCTGACAAAGCATTTTAAAGTTTGTTGGCGCACAAATTAAATCTTTCTTCTGCTATTAAAGCAAGGTGGCCGCCTGATCGACAAACAGGTCTGAGAGCGAGATTTGTGGAAGGTACTTACTTACTTTTCAGATTAAATACTGCATCTGATGTTCACGGTTTCACGAAGGTTCTGGTTCATAATACTACTCATCTGGATTTCAAGGACTGACATGAACAAACTAATTTCCAGACAATCACTTCATACCGTTGAAGATGATACAAACACTAACACCATTCTATTTTTCTATATTTGTCAAGATAGGACGGATAAATAACTTATACAAAACCTGTCAGACAGGTCTGACCAAACTGTGGATGTCTTAACAACATTAACAATCACACATTAAAATAACACATACTAAAATTATTTTACATTATCGGCGGGAATAAATGCTGAATCATGCCTGACGTAAGTTCAAAATGGCAGCCATTCTTTTGTTTAATGCAGTGGTGAAACTATAATTTTAATTTGAACAAACGCGTTTTTGTTAAACTCGAGTGTGTAACATTTGGAATGCTGATTATCATTATTGATTGCCATCAGGCGTTTGTATTTGGCAATGGGGACACAGCCAGCCATTACTACCATCGAGACGGCATTCATCTCAATGCAAAAGGCACTAGTGCTCTTATTACGGCCATACATCGACATCTAGCAATAACAAGGCACGGGACCGGAAACGGAAGTGGGAACAAACATCCCCAAATTGCCTCGTTTCCTTACAGATCGCGATGGCAACAGGGTCAACAATGCACCACGAAAACTGCTACCAAAATCGATGGGGCGCCGGCGGTTACTCGTACTACCATGGGCGCTACAGAAATTACCGAGGACAGAGACAAGTCATGGCTCCAACGATGTGTCCAATATAAGACAATTTTAACAGACAATCGCATGTTATACAACAAACAAGCAGTATCCTTTCTCCAAATNAAAAAAAAAAAAAAAAAAAAAAAATTGTTTATGCCTAAGTAAGGTAGTAAACCTACTTACCGTAGTTATGCTGTATGCATTGAAAGCCATAGCCTCACAGCAACATTCTCTTGTTAGAACAAGTACTGGGTGTCATAAGAAAAATTGAGTAATACTAATAGTTCATGGAGACAGGAATTATAACAATAACTGGTACTAAAATACTTATCTGTTAGGTCTTTAACAAAATACTGACTTATTCAAATAATATAACAAGTGATACATCAAAAGATTTATTGATCCTTCATATAAAACTATAAACACATATCAACAATCTCATTTCAGATCAAGTATAATGTTTACAACACAGGTCTTGAAGTAAATGAAATAAGAATGTTATATGCACAAAATAAAAATCACATCAAGGAAGTCTTTTTCACAGATTGTTTCTCACTTGAAGCTGTCAGCTCTCTTGTTTTGATGCTCAATTGGTTAAACGTTTTGTACGTCTGTAATTTGTTAATGTTTCCACAAAAGTCAATTTTTTTAAACAACAAAATTTAATGCAAACAGATTTAAATGATTTTACAGTATGTCTGTACTTTAACCACATGGTTAACAATTATCTCTATAGTTTAAATACCCAGAGTATTTTTTCCAGCACGATTTCAACTTCGTTACTCCTTGCCTTACAACGTCGGTTCTGTCACACCTGCTTACACGTCAACAGAACTTCCATCAGCCGGTATCCCTGGTTACAATTTTCTTCTTATGACCAAGGGTGATAGTGTCTGTTTTACCTGTTACCCCACCCGCGTCTATGATCTGCAATACAATAATTTATTGCTGAAATGACACCAACATCTTTGATCAGCAATACAAAAATGGATCATATTCAGTGAACTCAAAATTGACAGCCTTCTTTCTTTCTTCCCACAAAAACCCATCATACTGATATGAATAGTTGTAGGTCAATGCATTCTCTAGATAGCGCTCAGAAATGTATGATGTACCAACTGACTAACCAATGGACAGGTACAAAGCACTAAAATCCCACCTTCTTCAAACGTGGCTTAATTATAGCTGTTTTGTGACAATCTTCATTGCATATTAGTAGGAAATAAGTTCTATTGGATTAAAAAAAAATACTGACAGGCGGTTCACAATCTGCGTCCGGAGCATCAACTGGTATAAGCGCTCCGACAGGCTCAGGTGGTACGTCCGGAACGCAATCTGACGCTACGAAAGCTCCGTCGGGAACGCAATCTGGCGCTACACAAGCTCTGTCCGGAACGCAATCGGGCGCTACGAAAGCTCCGTCCGGAACGCAATCTGGCGCTACGAAAGCTCCGTCGGGAACGCCAAACTCGGGCGCTACGCAGACCGCAGCTGCCACCAACAACGAATCAAAATCCTCGGATTCCAACAACGGTCTTACAGCTGTGTCAATCGGCGCTGGTATGGGCGTCGGAGCAGTAATAGGTGCGTGCTGAGCTAGGGATCACTTGTTTTTCAGACGTGCAACTTACTGTGAAGTTGTGATGATTTGTAGGCAGTAACTAAGATCAGAAGAGCCTCGTTCTGGAAAAAAGCCCAGTTTTCCCAGAACGAGGCTGAGTGACAATCTTATGTTTATGCGCAGTATCTTTTTATTGACCAATCAGTAATTAGCAATGAAGACCCTTGGTTAGCGAATATAAAGCATTGTTGTTTATGAAACAAATTTTACGCCGCAAACAATATGTTACAAAACATTAAAGGAAACAACACTTCAACGTCGAGAATAGTATTTTTGTTGTTGAAATCATCTGATATACCGGTAAGTAAAAACGAAACACACACAAACTTCGGAATTTTCTATTAATTTAGGTTTGCTTTTTTGTTTCCCTAGTCGTCAAAACGTGGTTTTGATCATTTCACAAGGATTAAAGTCATAAATCTTTTCCGGAGTGCGCTAGACTTAAGAAAAGAACAACATTAATCTCTAGTTACAAACACCGCTTACCCATGTTATCAGTCAATGGTAGTTTCATTAATTCGATATTGTATGTGATTTGGAAATGAGCCTCGCTCTGGGAAAACCGGGCTTCACGAATGTACGTTAAGTGTCGTCCCAGATAAGCCTGTGTTGGTTACACAGGCTACTCAGGCAGACACTTTCCGCTTTTATTGTATTGTTCGTTTAAAGGAAGTATCTTCTTAGCGAATGTCCAGTTCCGGCGGAAAGTGCCGTCTCTGATTCGCCTGTGTGTGCTGCACAGGTGAATATGGGACGTCATTTTACGTACATGCATTCAACTTCGTTTGCCAGAGCGAGTCTCAAAATTATTTTATAAATCGATCAGATTTTTGTTTGAACAATGTATCTGAATTTATTTTTGTGTGTTGTTTTTTCTCCAAAAGAGGCCTTCCCTTTTATTGTATTTTTACTTTAAAGAAAGTCTCCTCTTTGCGAAAATACAGTTTAGGCGGAAAGTTTCGTCTCTGATTAGCATATGCGGATTGTACAGGCTAATCAGCGACAACACTTAACGCACATGCATTAAGCCCAGTTTTCCCGGAGCGAGGCTCATTATTGCTTAAGTAGCTGCAGTCAGTTATCACGGAAACCTATGCATCTCAGGGGTGACGGCGCTTGCAGCCATGGCATTCTTGTTTAAGAAGGCGATGTCGAAGGCAAAGTCTGTGGCGCCGGAAGAACACAGCGGCAGAAGGGACGATGAAGAAAGGCGGGAACAGAGCGTATCCAGCGAAATCTCGCCTGGACGTGATCCTTCCGCGAAACAAGAAAAACGCTAACGTTTTATGAGTGACTTTTATTTAAGTTTCTGTGATTTTAATTTAACTTGTGATATGATGTTATGGCGTGGTTATTTTTAAAAATAAAAGATGAAGTTTTGCATAAGCGATGTTATGAATTTGATTTGAGTTTTCTTTGCGTTCAGTTTTCTTGGTTCACGGCAAAAGAAGAACCAAGAGTAAACTAAACAGGAAAGAATGTTAAACAAGAGTTGTTTTTAAAACATTAATTAACTCCGACGTGTAGCTAAGCCAGTCAAGGTGCGTTATATCTCAGATATGTTTTTATCTTGCTCGCGCACATTGGTCTCATCTAAAGCCTAACAAGCAAACTAGATGATATGATCCTTGGTTAAATCTGTATGCAGATAATTGGTCTATTTCATAAACATTTCACACAACATTTCATCAAACGTTCATAAACGTTTTCTGTTTACATAACCTGTTCGTTTGCACGAATCTTACTAACCCATAAACCGGTCTACAGTCTCCAAATGGAGATTTAAAGGGACTTGTCCACGTTTTGATAAATTGACAAAATTGATTTTTTTTTTCAGATTTGCAAATTTTCGATGTATTTATGTTTCTTGCAAGGAAACAGTAATACTGAGCATTTACCCTGGTCTCAAATATCCATTATATGCATATTATGACGATTTAAAAACCTGAAAATTATAAAGCGTTATTACAAACGCGAAACGATTGAATAATTTGGACAGTTCTGTTGTTATTGTTATATTTTGTTCGAGCCCAGGTGTGTCTTACTTTTTTTCTTTCTTTCTTTCTCAAATTTAATTTTTGTTTTATACTGAAGCTTTTTAGTTCCGATGTTTACATTTATCAATTTAAAGCATTTAATGACAAACCTCAAAACATGCAATAAGCTGTGAACAAGTCCCTTTAAAAGAATGTTAAAGGCTGTTGGCGCGCATTCATTCTTCTGCTAAGTAAGATTGCCATCTAATCGACCAACAGGTTTGAGAGCGAGATTTGTAAAAACTATTTCACTATTTCCCTGTGACATTCACATCTTGTTTTATTTGGAAATCGACATTCTTCTGACCACAACAAGTTTTAATTTTCCTCTTCAATATATTCACTTTACTATAAACACCGACTCTGATACACGAAATTAGCTTCACATTAAACCCTGCTTCTGATTTTAATGATTTTACAAAGGTTCTGCGTCATTATACCACACATTATTAGGATTTCACGGACCAACATGAACACACCAATTTCTGGACCATCACTTCATACCTGTGAAGATGATACAAACTTACAGCATTCTACAAATTTAAACATAGTGACAGGTAAATAACAAAATCTGACAGACATGTCTGACCAAAATGTGGGGGTCTTAAAAACATTAACAATCACACACATGAAAATACATGTAATACATACTGAACCTGACCGACCCTATGTTTGTAAGCCGAATCTTGACTTGTGTTTGGTTCCACAATGTGTTTTTGGTCCTGTTTGCTACATTTATTCCTATTTGCAACATTATCTTTAGCACATGAAGAAAGAATGTTGAATACCGATTTGGAAGATTTCTGTCATTTAATTTCCTTATTTAAGTGGGAAATTACTTAAATATGGTAAGAAAGTGAGGATAAAAAGTTGAAACAACATATTTGTCGACGTAGTGGAAACAAGGGACAAAATTGTCACAAAACCAGGTTTTCAATTAAAAATAAAGTCTGATAAAGGGAGACAACTCAAAAGTGCATTGTTACTGATTGTTCCTAGTAAGCCCCCTTGTGTCAAATTCAATCTATTTTCTCAAAGTGTGACCTTGACGTTGCAGATATCGACGTAATTCTTTCGCATGACACACCGTCCAATGATGGTGAACAAATGTGCCAAATGATTTTAAAATCTCACAATGAACGACATAGTTATGGCCCGGACAAGCTCATTTATGGCCATTTTTTACCTTTGAACTCAATTTGTGACCTTGACCTTGGAGATATCGACGTAATTCTTTCATGCGACACACCCTCCAATGATGGTGAACAAATGTGCCAAATTATTTAAAAATCTCACAATGAACGACATAGAAATGGCCCGGGCAAGCATTGTTCCGCCCGCCCACCGACATTCATCAATGTAATTCCACGTTTTTTCCTTCAGAAAACCTGGTTGATAAACAAGTGTCTAAGTAAGGTCAAGTTATAAACCTACTGAGTTATGCTGTATGCATTGAAAGCCTCACAACAATCTTGGTAGAACCAGTACTATGTGTCATTAGAATATTTTGTTGATGCTCGTAAGTAATTTGAGTATTTTTTCATGGAGACAGGAATTATAACAATAACTTGTACTTAAAAAAAACTAGAACTTTGTCACAGAAGTGAAGTATTCCCCCAAACGCTACATTGACACAGAATATTTCTTCACAAAATAAGAAAAGCTAATTTATGGTGATTTTTAAGAATGTTTATGCCATTATCATTTATTGCCATTTTTGACCTTTGAACTCAAAGTGTAACCTTGACATTGGTGATAACGATGTAATTCTTTCGCGGGGCACACCGTCCAATGATGGCAAACAAATGTGCCAAATTATTTTGAAATATCTCCATGAACAACAGTGCTATGGCCCGGACAAGCTCATTTATGGCCATTTTTGACCTTTGACCTCAAAGTGAGACCTTGACCTTTGAGATATTGACGTAATTCTTTCGCGCGACACACCGTCCAATGATGGTGAACATATGTGCCAAATGATTTCAAAATCCCTTGATGAACGACATAGTTATGGCCCGGACAAGCTCATTTATGGCCATTTTTGACCTTTGACCTCAAAGTGTGACCTTGACCTTGGAGATATTGACGTAATTCTTTCGCGCGACACACCGTCCAATGATGGTGAACATATGTGCCAAATGATTTCAAAATCCCTTGATGAACGACATAGTTATGGCCCGGACAAGTTCATTTATGGCCATTTTTGACCTTTGACCTCAAAGTGTGACCTTGACCTTGGAGATTTTGACATAATTCTTTC
>VMBQ01004025.1:31638-48968 GCA_007657795.1 Dreissena rostriformis
AGTCCGGACACAGTGGCGCCGTTGAAAATGCACTAATTGACCCTATGACCTAGTTTTTGACCCGGCATGACCCATATTCGAACTTGGCCTATATATCAACTAGATGCAACTGCTGACCAAGTTTGGTGAAGATCGGATGAATACAATTTGAAATAGAGTCCGGACAAAGTGGCCCCTTTGAAAATGCACTTATTGACCCTATGACCTAGTTTTTGACCCGGCATGACCCATATTCGAACTTGGCCTATATATCAACTAGATGCAACTGCTGACCAAGTTTGGTGAAGATCGGATGAATACAATTTGAAATAGAGTCCGGACAAAGTGGCCCCTTTGAAAATGCACTTATTGACCCTATGACCTAGTTTTTGACCCGGCATGACCCATATTCGAACTTGGCCTAGATATCAACTAGATGCAACTGCTGACCAAGTTTGGTGAAGATCGGATGAATACAATTTGAATTAGAGTCCGGACAAAGTGATGCCTTCCGCCCGCCGCCCGCCCGCCGCCCGCCGCCCGCCGCCCGCCGCCCGCCCGCCAAGGGGTTTCACATAATACGTCCCGTATTTTATACGGGCGTATAAAAAGTTTTATTGGAAAGTGTTTTGACTGACAGACCAAAAAATGGCAATTACAAAATAAACCGACTAAAAAAAAACTCAACAAGCCTGTGACTTAAACCTTTACCTTTCTGGAACGCATTTTGACCCTTTTGTTGTCCCTTAGAAAATAAAATTAAATTAAATACCTGTCTTACTAGATTCAAGTTTAAAAGAACTGATATCCAACCCTTAGATACTGATGAGCAGCAAACAGCATAACACCTGAGCAGACTGCGAGTTACTCGCAGACTGTTCTGGTTTTATGCTGGTTGCAATAGCCATTTTCCCTTTATATCTGAGAGGGAAAGGTTTAAACTCATATTCACCGTCTCTATACTCATCCCAGTCGCGGGCCTTCTGCAGCTCGGCTGGGTCGTCCCTCTCCTGTTTTTCCTCCTTCTCTGCGTCCTCTTTCTCCCTTGCCCTCTGATCTGCCTCTGGGTCCTTGGCCCATTCCTGCATGCTGTGACCTCCACCTCTACACAAGCAACAGCGTATTAGTGTTGTTGTTTTTTAGTCAAATTTTCGCCCCATTTCAAATTCCCCAAAATTAGATATTTTTCCCAATTGACTACCTAAAATCGCCAAGGTTTCCAATATTTGTTTACTCATTTCAATATTTCTTTTTTTCACTATTTATCCATCTCCTATATCCTATTTTTTTAACCTAAGTGAATGTAATATTGAAAACAGTTTTATTCTGAATTTAAAAATATTTGTTAGCAAAAAAAACACAACAACGATTCCCAATATTAATAAAACCAGGTGATTTTCCCAATCCAGAGGGACTCTGTCCCGTTCCGTAAATGGTAAAAAAAACAACACTGCATGTGGTTAGAAAAACAGCCTAGAAAAAAAATGTCTGTCTGCTTCTCTCTCTCTACAAAAGCAACAGTCATGCCCCGTCTGGAGCAACCACATCTCTTTGTACCAGTAAACAACTTTCTAGTGCAACAAAAGCTTTTTTTTGTAAAATAGTCAAGTCTCTTCTGGAGAAACAATAGCTGTTTGGAAAACAGTCATGCCCCCCCCCCCCCCCCCNGATTCATCTCCTTCTCAAAAAAAAACAACAGCTGTTTTTTTCAACAGTCATGTCTGCCAAACCCCTCGGGGTAAAAAACAGGGTGTTAACCAGTCATGCTGCCCCTCCTGGTTAAAAGCATTTAAATGATAAATCAGAAATATCTGTTAAAATTGGACTAAAACTATTTGACTTAAACAGCAGGAAATGTTAAAAAAGCCAAGATTTCGATTAAATCATGAGGAATAACTTTTTATACTTAGAGCAATGTCATCAATCTTGGCTAAGCTATCCCATAAAATCAATAACATGTGTTAACAAGAGATGTGTTTGTCAGAAACATAATGCCCCCTACTGCGCCGCTTTGAAATACAATTTCCATATATCATTTGGCAGGTTTAGAAATTATCTCCCTTTAAAGCTTATTACTTCCCTTGGATTGTGTTTTTTGACCTTTGACCTTGAACGATCACCTTGACCTTTCACCACGCAAAAAGTACAGCTCCATGAGATACACAAGCATGCTTAATATCAAGTTGATATTTTCAATATTGCAAAAGTTATGACAAAACTTTAACCAAGGTTAAAGTTTTGGACAGACAGAATGATAGGCAGAGAGGCAAAAAACAATATACCCCCTCTTCTTCTGAGAAGGGGGCATAAAAATTTCATAAGCTTTAAAACAAAATACCGAAAACCTCAACATATGTTGTAATTCATTAATGAAAATGAAAAGTTGGTTTTAAAAATTCCAGCAAGATTTTAAGTCTATAAATTTACTAGGAATTCAACCAGACCATATTCAAGCAAATCAAATTCTTATTTCACATATCCCTGCTTTATGATGCTATCACTTACACATGTTTTGACAAAGTTCCTTCTTCAACTTTCTTGTCAAAAAACTCTTCAATAGTCATGGTTGGAAGGCCAGGATAGCCCAGTCCGTATATCTGCTTCTGTATAGCATCCTTGGTGATAATGAATGGCCGAAGGGGCTGAAATACACAGTTATCATTTACAATCTTGCTTAAGTACAGCATAAAGCTAGTACCACTCATATACGCACTTTAATGGGTTTGTCGTCCCTAAGAAAATCAAATTTAATTTAAGACCTTTCTTCCTAGATTCAATTTTTAAAGCATTTATTTTAAACATTCAAACACTGAGCAGCAAACAGCATAAAACCTGAAAACCTTTTAACGTCAATAAAATACTGGTACTGACCTTGTGTTCATGGGGTTCGTTCCTTTGGATGTGTTTGGTAGTTTCACCCTTTTTCTGTTCCATCATTTCTAATATCTTGATCTCATCTATAATGCGAATAAAAAAATATAAGACTTTTGAGCCGCGCTCTGGGAAAAAAGGGCATAATTCATTTGCGTAAAGTGTTGTCCCAGACTAGCCTGGGCAGTCCCCACAGGCTAATCATGGAAAACATTTTCCGCAAAGACTAGATTTTTGGATTAGAAGAGACTTCCTTAAAAGCCCACTTAACACTCAAAATCCACGAATATTTCTTAAAATATTTCATAAAATAAAGTTTACCCATAAAAGATCAGTGTTCCTTATAGCAATAGCCAAAATTTAAACGCTATATGTGGTCTGGTTGCAAAGATTTAACAAGATACAAAATACTCTATTTTATTTTTTGTGGTTCAATATATTCAACACATGTTCATGTACCAATTTAGTGTTCGTTTGTCGTATGAATAGATATCATTGCGTGAAATTAAAATGGAATATATTGTACCACCAAATATAAAAAAGAGCAGTTTGTATCTTGTTACATCTATGTTACCAGACCACTTCTAGCGTTGAAATTTTGGCTATTGCTATAAGGAACACTGTTTGTTTACCGTATGTGTTCAGTTTATTTGAATAAAATATTTTACAAAATATTCGTGATTTTGAGTGTAAATGGGGCTTTACACGCAAAATTCCATTAAGCGGAAAGTAACCCCTTGCTTCTACTGACCTTTTATACTATCCAGCTCTTCAATGCAGAAATTCACCCAATGCTTCAGCAATGTCATGTAGTAGTCTCGCTGAAAATAAAAATTAAAAAGATCACATAAATAAGTATTCCCAAGAAAACGCATCAACACTGAATGCCCTCAAAGTTTATGCGAATTGGGCATTATTTTTCCCAACAGTTCATACACAGACGAAATCCCCCAAAAATGCTATTCAATTCTTTCTGAAACAAGAGCATTGTCACAAACGTGATCAATACCCATTCTGAAACAAGAGCATTGTCACAAACGTGATCAATACCCACAAACTGCTTTGTCAGCTACGTTCAAGGGCAAATAACTCAGGAATCTGTTGATCACTAGGCATGACACTGTCTTGCACATCTACACTTCATGGTGTGTATAAACCTCAAGTTCCAATTTAATCGCCAGAGAAATGTAGAAGAAGTTTAGACCACAAACTGACAACGTTTTAAACAGACTTCCTAATGACCCTTGTTAGCAAGTCATGAATGTTCATTTTTAATATGTGATTTGGCACAACTCTTATATGAGCCATGCTCTGGGTAAACCAGGCTTAATGCATGTGCATAAAGAGTAGACCAATATTAGCCTGTGCAGTTTGCACAGGCTAACCAAGGACAACATTTTCTGCCTTTTTTAGATTTTTGCTAAGAAGAAATTTCCTTTATACAAAAATACAATAAAAGAGGAAAGTGTCGACACAGATTAGCCTGTGCAGGCTACACAGGCTAATATGAGACAACACTTAATGCACATGCATTAAGCCCAGTTTTCCCACAGCAACACTCATTTGTGATTTGGCAAGGGTCTAAGGTGCAGCCTTGTCATATTACCAAATTTTGTCACAACAACCCAGGTTGTTGTCTGCGTACAAATACCCTACCTTAACTTCATCATCTGTGTGTTCTTGCAATGCAGTGACTCGAAGTTCGTTAAGTCTCTTCTCCAGCTCTTTTTGTTCTCTGTAGCGCTGTATCTTACCTGCCCGTACATTGGCCATACCTTTGACATCTGGTGGGCTACAGAGAAACAGAAATAATCTGTTGTAAAAAAAGTTTATTCCGTACATCATAAACTACATAAATCAGATGTTTTCAACTTCCACTTGGGATGCAAAAGAAACAAGAGCAGTGTTTGTAAAACACAATGCCCCCTACTGCACTTTGAAGTCCAGGAAACTGTTATTTTAGAGAAAAATTCCAAGGCCCGTAAGTTCGTCAAAAATCAATGGACCTGAACAAAACTCGAACTTGATATGTAAGTCATGTAGAGAGACTCACACACCAAAAATGAGGTCAGTATCTGAAAATGTTTCGGAAAAAATCCGGAAAAGCGTTATTTTAAAGAAAAGTGCAAGGCCCGTAACTTTGTCAAAAATAAATGGACCAGAACGAAATTCAAACAGGTTTATATTTGCAAGCGTTAAGAGAAAAAGGCCAATAACTTCCCACAAAAATATCTAGAACCGGAAACAAAATCAAACTTGATCTGTAAGTCATGCAGGTAGAATGACACACCAAGGCTGGGTTGTATGAAAGCATGAGAACAAATAAATGAAGCAGAAATATATTATCTTGAACAATGATGATAAGGTACTATTTGTAACACGGGGCATAACTCAATAAAAATATCATTGGAGCAGAAAACTTGACACTTTGAAAATGTTTTATCAAATATCATCAGTTTGCATGATCTTTGGCTGTAACAAAAGAATTCCTTGGTAAATATGATGAATATAAGGCCAGCAAAAAAAATGTTTGTTTGTAAATGTATTTGCTTACCTACCTAATGAAATTTGTCCCTACTCAAAATATTTTTGGCAGTGAAATCGAACTGTTTTTTTTTTCAGGATTAATTTATTTTTGTCATTGACCTTTGGGTTAATAAATCAACAGGACAACTGCTTATAATTGGTCAAACAGAAATCAAAGTGCAGTGTGTGTCATAGACAATCCTTTTAAAATTGGCAAAACAAACATGCAATTATTTTTGCCAACAATATTTCCTACCTATCTACCAATTACAAGCAACCCTAGGTATGCAAGTACAACAAACAATTGTTTAAGATAGGCCTAAACAGTTCACAATAGTCACCAGACCATACCCAGGGGGAGGAGGATTCTTGTTCTCTGTTGTTTTCTTGTCAGTTTCACCAGATGAGGGTACATGGATTTCATACTTTGTAACGCCGTAGTTGTGGCACATCTTCATAAAATCTGAATAAAACTCCTGCCAACAAAAAAAGACGCTCTTTGAATACCAAACTTAACACATGTGCGGCAAGTGTTGTCCCTGATTAGCCAGTGCAGTCCTGATAGGCTTATCAGGGACAACACTTTCAGCATCAATAAGATTTTCATTTCAAGAGAGACTTCCATTAAACGAAAAATACCATAAAAGCAAAAAGTGTTGTAACTGATAAGCCAGTGCGGACTGTACAGGCTAATCAGGGAGGGCACTTTATTGACATACATTAAGCCCCATTTTCCCATTTATTTGTGACAGATACCCAGTAATTAAAAACTCCACAAAAGAAATTATAAGCTTTTAATAAAAACCAAAAAAGTCACCTTCTTTTCTTTTTGACCTAAAATCTGTCTCTAAATTTAATATTTACTACATGTATTGTGACCGACTATAACAAAATAGTAATATTGTAACAAAAATAATGTTAAAACATGAAGAGTTTGTATAACAACATTCTTATTAGTTCAACTACCGGTCATGTTTCATGCTGTAAACTCATTTATATTTGTCTGCATGAAATTTCATGGTTTTTCAAAAAATATTGGAATAAATTGAGATATTTGCGTCTGTCATTTCCCGATGCGCTTGTGTTAAATCCATTTATTCATCAACCCACAAAATCAACGAAAATGTTTGTCACAAAAATAATAATGATTTTGCAGTATTTTTTTTTCATCGTACTAGTATTTGATCTCTTAACTTGTTATACACCGATACATTTCTGTTGCTTACCGGGCATAAAGTATTTAACCAGAACAAAAATATAACACCAGAGTGCCCGCTAACTAGTTCACTGGTTATGTCACTAATCATTTCAAAGTTTTGATCATTTTTCCTGATCAATATTGGGAGAATCTTACATACCTGACTTTCCTTCACAACTGCCAGTCTGCTCCTGACTGTGTTCTTCATGAGAAAGTAGCCCAACATGGCGGGCAGAAGCATGTATCTGAAAAACAGAACAGTAGAGGTCGCCATGGCGTAGTAGACACGTTTTCCAGGGGACTGGACTTTTGGGGAAAATTGTACAAACATACTAGGTAAACCCTGGGGACCAAATTAATATAGGATTATAGTTATTTTTGGTAGTGATTCATTATTTTCAAGCAATTTTTGTTCAGGATGACATCTTTTTTGTAAGGATGCCTCATGGGAACATATATTGTAATATCTGAACATAAAAAATAGCCGAATATTTGAATCTTACAAAGTCATGTTTATAACTCAATCAGTACTCACTATATTACTTTAATGATGAACATATCCGATTTATTCAACCAATTAAATTTACTTGCAAAAATTTATCTATTTTAAGCTCACTGGCGTTTATTTAAAACTTAAGATATGTTCTAGATTCAGTTTGAATAGTTAAAAAAAGTACTTTGGGTTTATAAATATTCAAAAACTAATATTTGAATATGAATTTATTGAACACAAGGTTGTTTCCCATCCCTACTTATTTGGTACCCTGTTATATAAATTAAAAAACCTTGCAGGAATCTTGGCCTGTTAATATATATATCAGAATGAACTGTGATACAACATGTACACTTATGACCTCTTCTGCCTGAGGATGTTTGTCCAAATTTTTTTTAAATAGAAAAACAACATTATTTTTACTCATTTTGGGCAAAAGAGTTCAAAACAGGCAAAAAATCCTTAATTAAGATCAGTTATCAATTGAAACTTCATGATTTAAAAGCATATATGGGTGGGGATGACATTTCACAATGTTCTAGTACTGTACTTTACCATGTATTACCTGCATCCATGAACCGGTATAATGCAGACGCCCAATGTTTTGTGCCGAAATGACGGAAAAAGATTTCTTACAAAGCAAACTGACCAATCAGACATGTAATTGGCCAGAATTATACTATTACATAATTGGTTGATCACATGAATGAAACATTGATCAGTATCACTGAATGGATAACTGTTGTTTCACATTCAAGTATTAAGCGTTTTTATGATCATGAGATCTAGTACTCAAGGATAAATAGAACTGCACTTAAATTACTGTTTTGCTAGACAAACCTGATGTTTGTGGTGGCCACCTCCTCAATTTCTTCATTATCACTGAACACGTGAAGCTGGTTCACCATGGAGATTGCCTTCTTGCACAGTTCACATGCCCGATACACGCAACCCTGCAATAATATTATTCCTGTTATGAAAAAAATGGGCTACATGTATGTGCCTGAAAGCATGTGCGGAATCCACAGGCTAATCAGGGACGACACTTTCCGTCTGAACTGGATTTTTGTTCAGGAGAGACTTCCTTTAAACAAAAAATTCCATAAAAGCAGAAAGGCTCTACACTGATTAGCCAGTTCGGACTGCACAGGCTAATCTGGGATGACACTTAACGCACATGCATTAAGCCCTGTTTGAGACTCATATAAACACCCTTAGAAATAACCAACTTGACTGAAGCTTCAAGCAGCCCTTCACAGAAATGAACACATTTGTAAAACTGTATTCATTACAACATGTTAACCAGTGTTGTTTTCCCCATTTTGGGAATGGTGAAAATGAACATTTGTTTGAAAAGCATCATTTTGCCAAATGGCAAACAAGTTCCTATAAATTTATGGATAGAAAGGTTACACTATGGTGATTACAGTGATGGTATGTAAATAAGTTGAATGTGTTGATTTTGATTGCTGATGTATAGAAAATAGTGATGTTATCATAGGAATGTTTATATTGACCAATTTAATTAATAAGAAATCACTCATCTTTTCAATCATGTACATTTCATTAAAAAAAATATCAGAATACATAATGCTTTAAACTTTCTTATGCAGCACATGAAAAGTAGCAACCAAAATGTGGTTGTTGCAATATGTGTTATGAAGGACAACTTGTCAGTGTTTTTTTTATATTTATATATATATATTTTGGGACTGTGGATGAGGCCTTTGAAATGGTAAAAATCTCCCAGTTTTGACTAGAATTGGGAAAGTCAGATGTTTTTTACATGTACATGTAGTTTGCTTACAAATAGTATTAAATTGATAATAAAAGTGAATTTTATAGTACCAGTACAATTTGTATATTGATTGTAATAAGTCATGTAACTGACATTTTTATAAATTTTTACTTTTTTTTCCATGTTTGTGTTTATTAAGGTGACATGCATAAACTGTTAAAATATTAAGACAACCTTTTTGGTAAAAATAATGTTTTTACCAAATTACCCAAATTGACATGAGCGGACACATGTCCAGCGTTTTTTTTCCTTCTTTGAACGGGTCCGGTAAACGGCCCTGTTCCCAATCGGGACCGGACCTGGTCCCAAAATCGCCGACGGACCCTTCCCAATTTAGAAAACGGTCTTTTCCCAAATAGTTTATATAAAAACGGCCTCGTATCGATTCGAAAATCCCAAATAGACTATCTTTTTTGTCTCAAAACGACTTCAGAAGTTAGTAAACAAGTATGAAAAGGAAACGGTTGTTGTTGTAGTTGTTGTTGTTCATTTAGAATGAGGCCGACGCAACTTCCGATAGGTGGAGCCACCTAGTTACCAAGTTGACTGTTCCCCGGCCGGCATACATAATGCGGCATTATTGAATGCTGGCGGGGAAACAGTCAACCAAATAAGGCAATAGTAGTAAAATTGACCTTGTTTTGTACGCTTCGATAACAATGTTTCACATGTTCGTGACAGTTGTTTATTGAACGTTCTCGTTAAATACAGATTCAATATACAAAATAAAACCCTTATCCGAAAAGAATGATAGATATTTCGAAATGCCGACTTTGACAAAATATTTTCCCGGGTTTTGGTTTTATTCGTAGCGACGTCTTTACGTAGTAAACAAACCCAAATATGGAAATCCGAAATCTCGTTTTACTCTTCAAATACTCGCGGCGAAGTTAAATAGTCAACTACTTCCGACGATTTTGCACACTCGCATCGTGGTTTTTATATAAATAGCCAGAAAATGAGTCACAATTCAAAATACTACTTGAAGAAAGTGAACAAAACGAAATCAGCCAAGCATAAAAGTCTTGTAATAAGCACGTCACCCTTTGACACAATGTTTTCCACCTAAATTTCTGTTTTCCATTATAACAATGGTCATCTGCTGGTCCTTTTAATTTAGACAAGTTATCTCAAATTGCCACACAAAGTAATTGTTTAATTGGGCTTTATGCCATTTTAAACAATTTTCAGTTATATTGCGGCAATACCCATTAATTCTATCTGGAAAACCAGTTCTTATTTTTTTTTTAAATAAACTGGTATTTGTTATACAGACTTATGATCTACCCTATCCCAGAATGCCATTGATAGTGTATAAAAGCATTGTTTACTACATAAAATAGATTCCAGTTGATGTATTTGTATGATTTTTGATATTTCCCAATTTGATGGATTTCACGACGCGAAAATTCCCAATTTGAAGGATTTCGCGACTCAAAAATTCCCAATTTCTAGGGGACAGGACCTGTTCCCAAACAGGTGAAAAAAAACGCTGTGCNAGAGCATTGTCACAAACGTGATCAATACCCATTCTGAAACTAGAGCATTGTCACAAACGTGATCAATACCCATTCTGAAACTAGAGCATTGTCACAAACGTGATCAATACCCATTCTGAAACTAGAGCATTGTCACAAACGTGATCAATACCCATTCTGAAACTAGAGCATTGTCACAAACGTGATCAATACCCATTCTGAAACTAGAGCATTGTCACAAACGTGATCAATACCCATTCTGAAACTAGAGCATTGTCACAAACGTGATCAATACCCATTCTGAAACTAGAGCATTGTCACAAACGTGATCAATACCCATTCTGAAACTAGAGCATTGTCACAAACGTGATCAATACCCATTCTGAAACTAGAGCATTGTCACAAACGTGATCAATACCCATTCTGAAACTAGAGCATTGTCACAAACGTGATCAATACCCATTCTGAAACTAGAGCATTGTCACAAACGTGATCAATACCCACAAACTGCTTTGTCAGCTATGTTCAAGGGCAAATTTGTCAGGAATCGGTTATTCATTGGGCATGAAACTGTCTTGCACATCTACACTTCATGGTGTGTACAACCCTCAAGTTCCAATTGAATCGCCCTAGAAATGTACAAGCAGTTTGCACCACAAACTGACAACGTTTTTAGTAGACTACCTAACGACCCTTGCTAGCAAGCCATAAATGTTCATCTTTAATATGTGATTTGGCACAAGTCTCAGTTGCAACCTTGTTAGGTTACCAAATTTTGTCACAACAACCCTGGTTGTTTTCTCCATATGAGTCTCGCTCTGGGTAAACTGGGCTTCATGCATGTGCATAAAGAGTCGACCCAGATAAGCCTGTGCAGTCTGCACAGGCTAATAAAGGACCACATTTTCTGCCTTTTATAGATTTTTGCTTAGAAAAAATTTCGAAGGAAAGTGTCGACACAGATTAGCTTGTGCAGGCTACACAGGCTAATATGAGACGACACTTTATGCACATGCATTAAGCCCAGTTTTCCCAGAGCAACACTCATATGTGATTTGGCAAGGGTCTAAGGTGCAGCCTTGTCATATTACCAAATGTTGTCACAACAACCCCGGTTGTTGTCTGCATACGAATACCCTACCTTAACTTCATCATCTGTGTGTTCTTGCAATGCAGTGACCCGAAGTTTGTTTAGTCTCTTCTCCAGCTCTTTTTGTTCTCTGTAGCGCTGTATCTTACCTGCCCGTACATTGGCCATACCTCTTACATCTGGTGGGCTACAGAGGAACAGAAATAATCTGTTGTAAAAAAAGTTTATTCCAAACATCAAAAACTACATGAATAGAATGTTTTCAACTTCCACTTGGGATGCAAAAGAAACAAGAGCAGTGTTTGTAAAACACAATGCCCCCTACTGCACTTTGAAGTCCAGGAAACTGTTATTTTAGAGAAAATTCCAAGGCCCGTAACTTTGTCAAAAATCAATGGACTGGAACGAAACTCAAAGAGGTTAATATCTGTGAGTGTTAAGGGAAAAAGTACAAGGCCAATAACTTCCCCAAAAATATCTTGGACCGAAAAGAAACTCAAACTTGATCTGTAAGTCATGCAGGTAGAATGACATACCAAGGATGTGTTGTATGAAAGCATGAAAACAATAAAATGAAGCAAAAATATGATATTTTGAACATTGATTATAAGGGCCTATTTGTAACGCGGGGCATAACTCAATAAAAATATCATTGGAGCAGAAAACTTGACACTTTGAATATGTTTTATCAAATATCATCAGTTGGCATGATCTTTGGCTGTAACAAAAGAATTCCTTGGTAAATATGATGATAATAAGGTCAGCAAAAAAAATGTTTGTTTGTAAATGTATTTGCTTACCTACCTAATGAAATTTGTCAGATTTTTGGCAGTGAAATCAAACTGTTTTTTTAGGATTAATTTATTTTTGTCAAACAAAATGCAGTGTGTGTTATAGACAATCCTTTTACAATTGGCAAAACACACATGCAATTATTTTTTCAAAACAAATCCTACCTATCTACCAATTACAAGCAACCCTAGGTATGCAAGTACAACAAACAATTATTTAAGATAGGCCTAAACAGTTCACAATAGTAACAAGACCATACCCAGGGGGAGGGGGATTCTTGTTCTCTGTTGTTTTCTTCCCAGTTTCACCAGCTGAGGGTACATGGATTTCATACTTTGTTACGCCGTAGTTGTGGCACATCTTCATAAAATCTGAATAAAACTCCTGCCAACAAAAAAGACGCTCTTGAAATACCAAACTTAACACATGTGCGTCAAGTGTTGTCCCTAGCCAGTGCAGTCCGATTGGCTAATCAGGGACGAAACTTTCAGCATCAACAAGATTTTCACTACAGAGAGACTACCTTTAAACCAAAAATACCATAAAAGCAGAAAATGTTGTAACTGATTGCGGACTGTACAGGCTAATCTGGGAGGGCACTTTATGAACATACATAGAGCCCCATTTTCCCATTTATTTATGACAGATACCCATTTATCAATGCCACGCAAGAAAAAGTCAGCTTTTATTAATACCCCAAAAAGTCACCTTCTTTTCTATTTGACTCAACATCAATCTTTAACTTTATTATTTACTACGTGTATTTTTGATGGACTATAAAACAAATTAAATAGTAATATGTAACAAACAAGAGATGTGTTTGTCAGAAACACAATGCACCCTACTGCAACGCTTTAATTTTTTTTTTACCTTTGACCTTGAAGGATGACCTTGACCTTTCACCACTCAAAATGTGCAGCTCCATGAGATACACATGCACGCTAAATATCAAGTTGCTATCTTCAATATTGCAAAAGTTATGGCCAATGATAAAGTTTTCGGACGCACAGACTAACGGACAGTTCAACTGCTGTATGCCACCCTACCAGGGTATTAAAAATAATGTTTAAACAATAAATTAACATCAAGAGTATGTATAAGTTGATAATAGTATAACATGAAGTGTCTAACAAGGTTCTTATAAGTTTTACTACCAGTTATGTTTCATGCTGTAAAATTATTTATATCTTATAGGTTTAAAAAAAACACACTTTTTTGTCATTTTCCGATGTGTTTGTGTTTAATCCATTGATATACAAACAAAAATATAATGGCAAAGTGCTTGCTAACTAGTTCACTGGTTATGAAAGTTGACAATCATTTATTTTAAAGGTTTCAATCATTTTTTCTGATCAATATTGGGAGAATCTTACATACCTGACTTTCCTTCACAACTGCCAGTCTGCTCCTGACTGTGTTCTTCATGAGAAAGTAGCCCAACATGGAGGGCAGTAGCATGTATCTAAAAACATAACAGCAGAGGTTGCCATGGCGTACACACATTTTCTAGGAGAATGGACTTTTGGGAAAAAATGGTACAAACACATTTGGTAACCCTGTGGACCAAATTAATCCAGAATTAAGGTTATTTTTGGTAGTAATGCAAGATTTTCAAGCAATTTTTATTCAGGATACAACTGTACATCTTTTTTGTAAGGATGGGAACATATATTGTAATATCTGAATATTAAAAAAAAAAAGCAGAATTTTTTAATTCTACGAAGTCATGTTTATAACTCAATAAGTTCTCACTATTTTGCTTTAATGATTAACATATCCATTTAAATTCCTCAAAATTCAACCAATTTTTTTTTTTTGCAAAAATGTATCTATTATAAGCTCAATGGTGTTTATTTAAAACTTTCAATATGTTCTAGACATAGTTTGGATAATTAAATCTATGGGTTTATAAATATTCAAATAACAAAAAGAAAATATTTGAATATGAACACAAACATTATTTCCCATCCCTACTTATTTTGGACCTTGTTATATAAATTATAAAACATTGTAGAAATCTGGGCCTGTTACAAAATAGTTCAGAATCAACTGTGGGTACCACATGTACATTTATAGACCTCTAGATCATGAGGCCATTTGTCGACATTTTTTAGAAAAACAACATTATTTTTACTCATTTTGGGAAAGAGTTCCAAACAGGTGAACAATTCTTGGTAAAGATATGTTATCAATGGAAACCACATGTATTAAAAGCATATTTGTATGCGAGTTACACTTCAAAATGGCACCTTCTAGTACTGTACTTTAACATGTATAACCCACATCCATGTATACGCGCACCCAATTGTTTTAGCCAAAATGGAGGAAAAAGATTTCTTACAAAGCAAACTGGCAAATCAGACTTCAAATTGGCCAGAATTATACTATTACATAATCGGTTGATCATGTGAATGAAACATTGATCAGTATCACTGAATGGTAAACTGTTGTTTCACATTCAAAATATTAAGCGTTTTAAAAATTATGAGATCTAGTACTCTAGAAGGATAAATAGAGCTGCAATTAAAAATACTGTATTGCTGGACAAACCTGATGTTTGTGGTGGCCACCTCCTCAATTTCCTCATTATCACTGAACACATGGAGCTGGTTCACCATGGAGATTGCCTTCTTGCACAGTTCACATGCCCGATACACGCAACCCTGCAATAATATTTTCCTGTTCTGGAATAAACTGGGCTTCGTGCATGTAAGTTAATGCATGTGCAGACTCCACAGGCTTATACAGCACAAGGCTTTCCGTTTGCATTGGATTTTTGTCTAGAAGAGACTTCCTTAAAACAAAAAATTCCATACAAACGGAAAGTTTCGACCCTGATAAGCCTGTGCACAGGCTAACATGGGACGACACTTTATGCCCATACAATAAGTCCAGTTTTCACATTTTACATATAAACACCTTTAGAAATAACCAACTTGACTGAAGCTTCAAGCAACCCTTCACAGAAATAAACACATCTGGAAAACTTCTTGTTTTACCTTTTTTGGGAATGGTTAAAATGAAAATTTGTTTGAAAATCTTCATTTTGCCAAACTTCAAACAAGTTCCTTTAAATTTATGGATAGACAAGTACACAGTGGGGAGTACAGTGAGGGTTAATTAGTTTAATGTTTTGATTTCAATTGCTGATGTAAAGAAAATAGTATTAATATCATAGCAATGTTTATATTAATAGGAAATTGCTCATCTGTTCAATTATGTACATTTAATTACAAAAAATATAAGATAATGCTTTAAACGTTCTTATTGAGCACATGAAAAGTAGCAGCCAAAATGTGGTCGTTGCAATAGGTGTTATGAAGGACAACTTTTCAGTGTTTTTTTCTATATTATGGGACTGTGGATGAGGCCCTTTGGAATGGTAAAAATCGCCCCGTTTTGACTAGAATTGGGAAATTCAGATGTTTTTTACATTAAGTTTGCTTACAAATAGTATGAAATTGATGATAAAAGTAAATTTTATAGAACCGTTACATTTGCTTCAGTTTAAATCATTGTGCTTAAAAGGGAGATATTTGGAAAATAAAATTGTAAACTTTCATTTTGAATTTTTTTGCAGTCATTTGGGAAAAATATACTCTTTGATATTGTGAATTTGGCCCAATTTCAGTGATAAAGAGGAAATTGAGGAGGTGAGGAAATTGATTTTTGATTGGTTAGCAGATAGCGCGAACATGAACAGTAACTGACGAAAAATCTTCGCTACTTTCCAAAAATCGTACAAGTCAGCGAACGTTGCAAATGAAAAAGTTTAAGTGATCGATTAGCAAAATAAAGCACTGCAATAGCATATATTTAAGCAATATGTTAACAAAATTATATATTTATAACTTATTTGCTAGGTAACTGGTTTTCATTTGAATCAAACGATATGCACATTTTATTTCATGCGCAAAACACGTACATTTTTTCAGACTGTTGTTTTCGGATACAGATTTGTTTTTGTCGATTTTAATTTATTTTCGACGTTCTTTATGAAAATTTCTATAGAATGACGAATACACATGCCGTGATACGGATGGTATGATTTACTATATTTCGAATTGTATTCACCAGAAATTGCAACTAGAAAGACTAAAAAAGGTTAGGGCTTGATGCGCTAACAAAACTGTCTCAAAATTGTTTCATGATTTAGGACAAATGTCCTGAACAAAATTGACCATTTAGCAATTTTAGGACACCAGTCCTGAGGAAATTGGAGCCAATCTGAAACACTGAAATATGGAGATGTCCGCGGAGCATGCCTTTGCTGTTGTTATCAAAAACAAATAATACAGTCTGTTGTAAATGGGACAGGCAAATGTTTTTACTCATAAGAAGTAGTTATTTCTGATTGGAAATGAATATTTGTGTTGCTCCGACCCAAAAAAGTCATAAAATGTATGTTTAGCTTTTCGGGCTATTCAGGGACTACCCTAGGCCTTAAAAGTAGGGAGAAGTGACTTCTCCTTTTTTCTGAAACAGGGAGAAGTTTGGAAAATCAGGGAGAAGTTTGTGCGAACAATATCGACTAAGTTTTTCAAAAACAAAACATGTTCATTTCACAACTTTTATGATTTCTATCATTAAACTATGTTTATTTTTTGAAAACAATAAATTCTCATTAAAATCTACTTCATCATAACACATTTAAGTCATTTAACACATTTAAGTAATTTAAGATATGTACCGGTAGCACCTTTTTGTCACATATTTATCGTCATTATATTATCATCATGCCTATAATGACTGCTTTTGTAATAAACGTTTTTTTAACACAATCTTAATGCATGGAACATCTAGTATATCTCAATGACATCACACAATTATAAGAGTTCATCTTCAAATCAAATATATCATTCACATATATTCTCATGATGCATATAATACTAAATATATCATTCACATATATTCTCATAATTCAATAAAAGTGTAAAGAAAACAACACAATAAACAACCCTCTTACGGCATTCAAGTGTGCATGAAAGTGCTTAATATAAATTGTATTTACATACACTTCCCATCCTCCACCCCACAACCCACAATTAAAAAAAAAAAAAAAAAAAAAAAAAAAAAAAAAAAAACATGCATGTGCATTTCATGGA
>VMBQ01004025.1:49020-67816 GCA_007657795.1 Dreissena rostriformis
GGGGGGGGGGGGGGGGGGGGTATATTTTCGTATTATACATTTAGTATTTAATATTAATGTTGTCTTCTAAATAAAACATTATAATTACCCTATAATCAAATTCCAGTAGAAACAACAATAAAACCATTTAAATACACAAGTCTTTTACAATCACAACAGTGTTACCAAATGACGTCAATCAAACCTATCCCTCCAAAAAACTGCAAGCTGTCAATGCTGTCGGTAGACATCAAAGATCTTTGATGTTGGGGCAAATTTCTATGAGTTAAAACTAACACGCTCAGCAGGTGGCAAATGACCAAAAGGCATTGATCAATAGTACGTTACCGGCAGCATGCAGTACTGTCAGATACAGCATTAATACATTAGCTCCATAGAGTATGCATTGTGTGAACACTATCGGAGATTTGACTTCATTGTATTGTTCGTATTTATTTTTATCTGGTGTCAGGAAATAAATTGTGTTTGCTGGAATTTAAATGGGAGGATGCTTTACAGGTATTGTTAGTTTATGGATTGACTTGAAAATTAGGGCGAAATAAATATTTTTGCCGACTTTCTTTAACCGGCACGGTCTGCCAAAAACCTGCAATTATCGGATGGTCAATCAATTATCGCGTTATCATTAGACATCTTACGGCACGCGCGAAGAGGCACGAGTGTCTTGTTATAGAAACCAATATTACCCGACTGCTTTGTCACGGTCAATTAGCGATCCTTGCGGGGGGTAAATTGTGTAACAGTTAGATAAACGACAAACAATAAACTTGCTTATCACCTGCGGGCGGTAGCAGGACTTAGCAAAAATAATCGGGCAGCTTGATTTCGCTTTTCCGGTCTTGCTTACTAAAAAAATCGGGCGACTTAATCTTCGCTTTTCTGGGCTCGTAGGGCGAAATCACGAGCGTTTGAGCGAAATTATCGCTCAATGTTGCCGGTAGGGTAGTCCCTGCTATTGAAAATGTCTTCGGGCTATTAAAAATTCTATCTGATTAGCCCGAAGGGCTATTGGTCTAAAATATTTAGCGTGAAGACTGATTCAATGAAATGAAGTTTGGAGAAAAAAATTATGCTTACGGGGTTCATCAGATCTGACAAAAATCTGGTGAATTTTACATTTGTATCGGGTAAAATCAAAGACGCCATTTATCAACATAGTTTTGGGTCCTTTTCGAGTCATGGCTATTTTTTGAGACAATCTTTTAGAATTCAAATTCTGCAATGACATGCTTGGAAGACTGCATTCAACTATACCTGAATTTTGTCTGAACCAGTCGGTTCCTCATTTTTCTCAAGAGTTTGGTACAGTTCCCAGATTTCATTGAAAGTTTGTGGCAAATTGTCATCTACTGATTTACTCTCCGCCATGTTTTTGTTGTTGTTGTTGTTTCCAAACGCTTCTGTGATTACGACTTTTGGGACAACTCGGTCACATCCTAGTCAATATGGCTGCGCCAAGAGAAGCATTGTCCTTGTATCGGACTTTGTTACGGGAGTTGCGTCTGGTACACCCCGAGGTATATTTTCTTTTTTTTAGTCAAACTGGTTGGGTTATTCGTTGATTTCTTTTATCTGTGTGCTACCCAAATGTGCTTTACTCGTGGAAAAGTCGATGCTCTAACTTCAAAGTCAACCGGTTTGAGTCAGAACGGTCTTGTCGTCTTTTACGTCGTCTATTAGATTTAGACAACAGTGTCTCAATAAGCCTAGACTAATATTGAGCTATTTTTGTATGGCTTAGAAATCAAAATAATGATGCAAAGTTGTTCTTCGTATCAACTTTTGCAGTTTTTAAATATTGATGGCTTTTTTCTAAAATCATTTTGCAGATTTTGTTATTAAAGCACAAGTTGATAGTAATGTAACCCATCCAGAAAAATCCCCAATCACAATGTGGATTGAACCCATGACCTACCGGTTCCAAATCAGGCAGACACTCTACCACGTCGCTATAAAAGCTAGCTCATATATAGCAAGACATTATAAGTTCTCCTTTTACCGAACCCTGCTACACACACTGTCACTTCCTCCAATTCAGCAGTTGTGAAATTCCTCCACGAATTTCCTACTGCCACGACAGCTGTGGGACGTCTGACACACATTATGGTTTTTTTTTACATTGGGCGCCAATGTAACTCATACAGGAAAATCCCCGACCACATAGCTTATATAGCAAGACAGTATAAGTTCTTTATACCGAACGCTGCTACATTAATAATAAGAATCTATGTGTAAAAATTTAAATGATGTCATTGTTATAAGTATGTACTGAACATTATTTGATAACTTTTACAGGGTATGTTGTTACTGTCAAAGTGGTTCTTTTCAGGGACAGCACAAAAGTTCACCTGCTTATAGATATTTAAAGGGACGGTTTCGAGAGAATATGAAGACTTCAGAGCAGCTGTGTCGCAGTCATATCGAGATGGCCCACTACGCTCGCACCTATATCTGTCTGTTACAGAGTGTGCAGAAACATAATGTATGTGTGTAGCTTGGTCACAATTAACTGACACTGACCTTTATGTATGAGCCTCACTCTGGGAAAACAGGGCTTAATGCATGTGCGGACTGCACAGGCTAATCTGGAAAGACACTTTACGCTTCAGTGGATTTTTTTGTTTAAAGGAAGTTTTTTAAGCAAAATCCAGCATAATGCACAGGCTAATCTGGGACAATACTTTTCACACATGCATTAAGCCTAGTTTTGCAAGAACGAGGCTCATTTAGTTTGCTCTACTGCCCGTGATTTATGGTTACTTGCATAGTTGTGCTGAGTGCAGTCTGCATTTAATCTATTCAATAATGTAATGGTTGTGATAATTTACAAAAAGTGTGTGATAACAGTTATCCAACTTGCAGCTTAGCTTAATTAACTTAGTTTAATTAATAATCTTCTTTTTTACCAGTAATAGTTTAACTCTATTAAGATATCTTTGTCTATGTCATTTACTCTCTAGAAGAACTTTGTAGAAGGTTTTTAACCAATTATTAATAAAGGCAAATATGTAAATTGCTAAATAAATGCATCCTTGTTGTTTTTTTTCAGCAAAAATCTGTTCTTAAGAAATGCACTTGCAAAACAATAAACTGTTGTTTTTTTCTTGACAGTTTGGGAAGTACATTTAATCAAGGCAATAGTTTGTTAAAATTTAGAAATTAGCATTTAAAGTTACTTTTAACTAACTTTGGTGTTTTTGAAAAAAAAAATCACTGAATGCCTTTAGAAACAAATTATATTTCGAAAAGTCGTAAATGATTTGGAGAAAATCTAACTAGTTAGCACTGGGTAATTCAGGCTTTAGAACTGGAGAGCCTATTTTTAATTGCTATGTATTACACACATATATTTCCCAAAAAGAACTTGAGAGCCTATTTTTAAATGCTATGTATTACACACATATATTTCCAAATTATTTATAGGAACTTCACGCTATGTACAAGGGCGGTGGTGAACGCAGTACAGAGTCGACAGCCAATCTTGTTGGTCTGGCGCTGCCCAAGATGAAATCCTGACCTTGACATTGTCTGGGAAACGAATTGTAAATTACAACAAGACGTTCAGTGTGAAATGGGAATCAAACTTAAGCTTACAACAAGACATTGAGCGTGAAATAAACTTACCTTACATGAAGATGTTGAGCGCAAAAGCTTATCTATGTTGTAGTGCTTTCCACAGATGTCAATAATACTAAAATATATTTCGAATTAATAGTCTAATCTAGTTTTGAACAATATTTTCCAATAATATTTAACATATCAGCTGGTTTTGTTGATGGATAGTTATCATAATAATAACACACAAGTTTATAAATGCTGTTACTAGAGCTTAATTCAGTGTATAAAAAATGCAAGTGAATACACACATTTAAGGATATACAAAGTAAATTGCGAAACTTGTGTAAGGAAAATACAGTCTCATATTCTGTAGTCATAATTTTTTGGGTGACTCAAATTCTGTTTCAATGGTGATATTGAGCTTGTAGTACATGTTTATATAAACACAATAAAAGAACCATACTTCATATATTATTTATGTATTTACTTTTTATGAACAAACCAACAATATATACATGTATAACAATTAAGTCACATATCTTCAAGATAACTATTCTGAAATTGTTGGTGTCCATCTTAAACATGCCCAAAGCATGTTTGACCCACGTCATGCATAAATGGGTCTTATGGCTTATGCTAACCTGTTTGCTCCTTAGTCATGCAAGGTCTCATTAGTGGACATGGTTACTCCTTACCCAGACTGTGCAGGCTGATTTGGAGCTATGCTGGCCGCATATGGCATAAGACCCATTTTCGCATGACAAGGTCATATGAGGCAGCTCTTTACATATCTTCAAGCTAAAATATGAAAATCAGAGTTTAAATCCAGTTTAATGTTTGTTTTTATAATGTCTCAAACTAGAAAGGATTCCGAAGTGCATCGAAGTTCTCGGCATCAATTCTTTTTTAAGAAAACCAGAAGATTAACGTATCTTCGTATGACATCTNTTTGGAAACATTTAACAAAACTTGGTAATCCTTCTATTTACCAATGTTTTGTTAAATCATTATTAGATCTATTCATGGTTAATTAATTTTTGATGATTTCGCGGGTTGATCAATCCAAGAATTTAACACAAACACATCGGAAAAAAAAACGAATGATTTTACTTGCTTTTACATAATCTGTGTTGATAACCAAGTTAAAATGTCTGCCAAAATTTACAATTTTGATCGTGCTTCTTTCCAAAGATGAAGTTCTGTGTTCCCAGTCTGTCATTCAGCGCCTGCCAGCATGTGACAACTTCGTCACACACCTGAAACATGAGCATCCAGGCTTCTACTATTGCAAACAAATGAGCCGCGCTCTTGGAAAATGGATCTTAATGCATGTGTGTAAAGTGTCATCCCACTGCACAATCTTATCTTGGACGAAACTTGACGCACATGCATTAAATCCCGTTTTCTAGTCACTAAAATGTATTTGTATTTTGAACTCACCAACTCTGAATTTTGCTGGCTTGTTGATATGTGTACTAAGGTGCTCAAACTGGCTATTGTATCATAATAAGTGCATATTAGCCCCTTGACATTTACCTATTGATATCAAAATTGAAAGAATTCTTCCTCGAAACCCAAGTAACCATCATACCAATTTGCATGGTTGTAGGTGAAAGCTATCTCTAGAAATAGTGCGGAAACGAGTGAACTAAGGGCCAACCAACAGACAGGTGCTAAACAGTTTCAGTCAGTGTTTCTCAGTTTTGACAAGTACCATGAAGGAACTTTCTGAAAGCTCATTTGAATTTAGCAAACATTATGTCATTTACATGTAGCACATACTTGGTTATTTACATTAAGCACACAATGCGTCATTTATTTTTAGAACACATTCAAATTGAGGTCTTTAACATGTAATACTATCATACACAATTTTATAAATAGCAACACTCAGTATATTACCCTATTCAGCTCTATGAGTTGAACCTAAAGAACCACCTCAGGGGAGGAAAATTCCCTGCCCCCTTTTAGGGTTCAACTTAACTCTTTATGTGTACACTGATCCAGCCAAGTTTATTACTGTTTGTAAAATTAGTTTGGCATTGACAGGGAAGAAATCAGCTGAAAAGAGAAGAAATCACACCTCTGATTATGTATACTCATCTTCGACATAAGAAGCCTGTAAATTATAAATCACTCGCAAAAAAGCGGGTGGGTGATTTTTAGAATGCCCTTTGTCCATCCGTCCTTCCACTAGTCTAGCTGTCAGTCTGCAGGTAATACTTTCGTGTGTGCTCCGTATATTCTATACCCTTTGACAGATTTTCAGGAAACTTGCCACAAATAATGAGGGTATTGAGACAATGAAGGCATGAGTCAGTCATGCTGGCTCAAGGTCAAGGTTGTACTTCAAGGTCAAAGAGAAGGATTTTCATGAAACGTGGCTTAAATGTCTATGTTATTGAGTTGATGTGCAGAAACATGAGTAAGTCATGCGCCAGCTTAAGGTTAAGGTCATACTTCAAGTTGAAAAGTTAAAACATCTATTTTCGTATCCGCTCTATGTCTTTTTTCCCCATTGAATATGATTGTGTTTTTTCATTATGATTCTTTAAAGTTTGGAAGCTTGCATTGTTTGAAAACCAGTTCTTAAAACTGCCAATTAGTTCCGACAAAATAGCATTTTAGACACGACAGTGACGGTTCTAATTTTATGATTCTAATGAGTTAAATTAAAAACGGTTTCAACTTTACTATGAATATAACAGTAATACAGGACAAACCGAACTGTATCAACCATATCTGAGATATAAGCTCACCTTATAAGAATTGTGTATGTATAGAACTTAATATTTTTTTTTATCATTATCATCATTTTTTGTATGGCAGTACATTAACATTTTGTCAGTGTGTCTGGGTGTTACAAATATAAAACACCTTTTTATATGACCTATTCTCTCTTCATTCAATGACGTTATAAAGAATAATTTCTTGTTAATTTTACAATAAACATTTAAACACTTGCTTTTAACCCAATATTGGACTTATGACAAACTTTAATAGTTCACATATACTTAATTCTCTTGTACACCCATGTTATGAAGTTACCCTCGTTGCTTTATTGATTGAACACATTACTAAGTTGAGATACTTCTTCTTTGCATCCACACATTAAGCAGTTGTTAAACCGGTCTAATCTAACGCTACATGTCACCTGACTGCTTATGTTGTTACTTTGGTTTAATGGAGATATAACCTTGCCAAAAAAACTTACAATGCGTAGATGCCTTATCATTTGATTTTAATCAAATACATGCATTTAGAGATCAAATCTTCAGTGCTCAACAAAATGGCGACCTTTTCGCAGTCCACAATTAAAAAAGGATCTGAATTGATCCTATACTTCTTGTGTTCGGCCTACGAAGACAAGAAACTGGAGTCATCAGCGGTTTACTATTGCGAATCTTGTGTGAAGTTTTATTTATGAACCATTCCTCTCATGTAATGAGAGATATGAAGAAATGAAACAATTTGAACATTAGAATTCACATTCAAAAATTGGGTTGTGATATCTGGACTGAGTTTAATATTACTGACGTTTGTTAAAAAAAAATGGCTGTCAGGTGTTTGGGCTGTTTTTTTGTGAAACCCCATGAACACTACCTGTTAAGAACAGTTAAGTCCTTGGAGTATCAGTTGAGCGCCTTCATGCCTTTGGCCCTCTTGTTTATGTTTCATGCTGAAATTCTGTCATCGGCAATTCTCAACTTTAATATGAGGTATCGAGAAGAGACTTCATAGGTACAATGTAGTAAACTTGAATTGTTTGAAAACATGTTCTTCAACCTGAACTGCCAAAGCCTTCTAACCAAGTGGCATGTGGGCAGTACTTTAGACAAAGCATTTCTAGTTTTAATGTGCTAAATTCTCATCCACATGATTTTACGGAGGTATACAAAATAGGAATTAAACTATACTTTATATACATAAATATATTAGATGAATTTTATGTTATATTATACTTTTGTTAAAAACAAACGAACAGGAAATAAAAACATATTGCCACTTATTTTACCAACTTAAGCTGCAATTAATTTTCCTTCGTTTTTGAAGAAGGTACTTACAAATTAATTGTTTTTAAGTATACAGATAAATAATTCTTGTTTTTAATATTGTTACAAAGTTGGCCTTGTTGCTTTATTTGATTGATTCATTGAGTTGAGATACATACTTTTTGTACGCACACATAAAGCACTTGTTTAACCACTTTATGCCACTGAGGCCAGACGAGTATTGTTTTATGTCATATGACCGTTGAAACAATTACTTTGTTTACTGGAGATATAACCTTGCGAACAAACTTCAAGTTGATTGGTATTTGACTTTATTTAGCTGGACATTGCTTAATGATAGACTTTGGACATTAGCTAGATTAGTGTGTTTTTTTATTTTGTTTAATATTCTGGATACCTCATTATTTAAGTTAAATCAAAGATTTAGAGATCAAAAGCTTCAGTGGTCAACGAAATGGCGACCTTTTCGCAGTCCACCATTGAAAAAGGATCTGACATGGTCCACGACTTCTTGTGTTCGAACTGCTAAGATAAAAAACTGGAGGAATCAGCTGATTACTATTGTGAATTATAAAAATAATACTGTCGAAAATGTATTCACTTGCATGGCCAGTTGTTTATGCACCATTCCCTTCGAGGAAGAGGAGATATGAAGAAATGGCCAATTACCAAGAAGGTGGAATATTTTCTTCTTAAATGTGAAGTTCACAAAGAAGAAAACTTGGCAATGTTTTGCAAAGACCATAGCCAACTGTGCTGCAATAATTGTGCTTGCCTTAATCACAGGTATTTCGGTCATATTTGTTTTTTCAAACTATTAAGACAAAACGTGTCTGGTGTTATACTACTTTTAAATAAAGAAATACTTATCCAAGAAGCAAATTCGTTGAATTGATATCCCCGCCAAATATATGTTGTTCGTGGATGGGTGCAAATCCCTTCATATATGGTATAATCCTTAAAATAAAATTATTAAGTGTAGGTTTATTGTTTTTATGCATTGCTATTTCCTCATTGATATCTATAAACCTATAAAGTTTCATGTTGAAATCGTGTGTCGTTTCTGAGGTATAGCCCTGAAAATTTACATCATACAAAAACAACAAATGACAATAACTCTTATTTAAGAAAGTGTGGAGTTATGGTTCTTGTGCATGGCACTTCTCCTCATTTATATCTATACACCCACGAAGTTTTATGTTGATATATTATATAGTTTGTGAGATTTAGCCCTGAAAAGTTCAATCATAAATTAAAAAAGGGGCAATAACTCTTATCTAAGATAGATTAGGGTTACATACGGTTCTTGTGCATGGCACTTCTCCTCATTGATATCTATACACCCACGAAGTTTCATGCTGATATCTTATATAGTTTCTGAAATAAAGCCCCGGACAGTTTTGTGACAGACGGAAGGACGGACAACGCCAATGCTATATCCCTCCGCCTTTGGCGGGGATAAAAATCAAGTTCAAAATATAAATTATACAAATGTTATATTGTAAGAAGCCGCCATTTGTTGTGCAATCAATAACATTTCATAGATTTCAATAGATTCTGAAAACCAGAAGTAAAATGACCGTGCTTGACATTTTCAAGAGTCAATTAAAATGTAACTTTTTTTTATTTTTTTGTGGTACAATATATTCAACACATGTGCATGTACCATGTTAGTATTCGTTTGTCGTATGAATAGATATTAAACAAGAGTGCCAATTGTCACAAGATACGCCCGTTTCAAAAAAAAGGTGGAAATGCACTAAGTGACCACGTGACCTAGTTTTCGACCCGGCATGACCCATATTAAAACTTGACCAAGATATTGTCTAGATACAACCTCTGACCAAGTTTGGTGAAGATCGGATGAAAACTATTTGAAATAGAGAGCGGACACTGCTGTGGACGCCGCCGCCGCCCGCCCGCCCGCCGCCCGCCCGGCAAGGGTGAAACTATAATACGTCCCGTTTTGAAAAAAAAACGGGCGTATAAAAAGATTTTCTGAAAGTGTAACAGTTATCTTTCACAGTACCCATGTAATTATAGAACTATAAACAAGTATAAATATGAGTATATATTATGTACATGCATTGACACAAATGTACTCACCTGCAATTGTAAAGTAGCGCAAATTTCAAATGTGCAAAGTGCGTACGATGAATTGCATATATGAAGTATGAAAAGAAATACGCGTAAATAAAATGCCGACTGTCAATTTCCCAAAAATCGTGGAAAGCACGAACGAAAACCGGTGAAACAAGTGTAGCATGATATCACTACAAATGGACTAGTGTAAAAGACACAATGGTGATTGTTTGAAACGCACTAAATGACCCAGCATTTAAAAAAAATATACCAGTGAATAAAATGCCGACTGTCAATTTCCTAAAAATCGTGGAAAGCACGAAAGAAAACCGGCGAAACAAGTGTAACATGATATGACAAGTAATGGACTAGGGTAAAAGACGCAATGGTGATTGTTTGAAACACACAAAGTGACCCTGTGACCTATTTTTTGACCCGGTATGACCCATATTCGAACTTAACCTAGATATCATCTAGACACAACTTCTGACCACATTTGGTGAAGATTGGATGAAAAGTACTTCAATTAGAGAGCGGACATCATGCTAAATGCTTGAAATGCACTAAGTGACCTCGTGAACTAGTTTTTGACCCGGTATGATCGATATTCGAACTTGACCTATATATCATTTAGACACAACTTCTGACCAAATTTGGTGAAGATCGGATGAAAAGTACTTCAAAAAGAGAGCGGACACCATGTTAAATCCTTGAAATGCACAAAGAGACCCCGTGACCTAGTTTTTGACCCGGCATGACCCACATTGGAACTTGACCTACATATCATCTAGACACAACTTCTGACCAAATTCGGTGAAGATCGGATGAAAAGTACTTCAAAAAGAGAGCGGACACCATGCCGACTGACTAATGGGGTTGTTTACCCTCGGGGCTTCGGTTTAATAAACCATTGCCCGAGCACACTGCTTAACATATAACTCTGCATAAAAAAAAAACCGAAAACGGCCATAAAATGGACAGCCCGATTTTACTGGGCTGTACCATTTATATAAATAGAAAACTTTGCAGTGTTGATGCGGTGCTTCAATAAAAATCTATTGGTTTAAAAATATCTATACTTTAAGTATTCAAAGCGTTAAAAACGCAGTACTCGATAAAATTAATATTTACTGTCTTGCCTAAAGCTGTAAGAAAGCGGCATTATTATTGGTTGGCCGTATTTAAAAGCATGGCTCTGATTGGTTATCTCTGTCACGTCCGCGCAAAAGCAAGTAGGTCAATCCGTTTTTGGATGAAAATCTCACAAAAAGAACGACCTTGAGATGCTCGCGCACGGACGTGAAAGAGATACCGCTCTGTGAAAAGGGGTTTTAAAGCATTTATGAAAAGGAATATTACTACTTGAATCTATCTAAATTTAATATGATTGGTATTTGTTATTTAAACTATTATGATGAAGTTACACTATTATTATTATTTTTATTATTGTTACTATTGTTATTATTCTTATTATTATTATATGTATTTTGTATGTGTTGAAAAGAGAGAGAAGGAGGAGAATAGCCCAATTTTTATAAGTATTGATGGTAAAAACACATACTATTATATGTGGTATCATCATTACTAGACCCATTGTTCAGTATTTACTGCAATGGGTTGTTGGAGTCTTTATACTTTGTGATCTGTGTTTTAAATGTTAAAATCCCAATAGGATTATTTTAAGTATAAAGCCTATAAAAAAGTAAAGGAATACACAGATGTGTAATATGTTTGANGAGTAAATATAAAGAAGTGAAACTCCAGAAGCTGCAGCAGTATTGCAGTTTTATCATACACACCTTTGTGGTCCTTTATTTATGGCAAGGAACCAATTGCCAAAACGGTACAGTACGGCACAAAACGAAACAACATATACACATAGTAGAATAAAGCTGGGGTCACCGCCTTGGAACGGTCAATGCTAAGCACTGGGGGTTTAAACCGGTTATAGAGCGCTCAACCTCACACTTGGCCCAGCAATATTCATGATACATTTAAGTGTAAATAAAATTTAACCTCATAGCATGGAACTCAAATTAAACAGTAATAAAAGGAATTAAAACGCATTCAATTTAATTACTATTTAATTACTCAATGGTAGGAAGGAGACCAGAGCAACAGAGTTACAACTTTTTGATGCGATATGAAATGAAATTACTAACGCGCATCAACTACATCCCTTCTTTTTACAAAAAGATTTAAGAATATAGCATCATATAGTTAATAGTGCAGATCATCATCGCGCACCTACAGGAAGAAGCAGCAATATTGGGTGTAAAAGATCCAAATTACCTACTTGATTGTTTATGTGACAGTAATTTACTAAAATGCAAATGAAAGTGATTGTTATACCTAAAAAGAATAACCGTATAGACTGAGGCGATAATTTATCAAAATGAAAATTATACTTGCAATGATCAAAAAATGGGAGCTGCGTGATAACCTATTGCAGTGTGAGAGACATGTGTGTTTCCCTAATGGTCAGGTAGTGGTTGCAGACAACAATAACAATAATACCAAGCTGCTGAACCAGCAGTATCAGGTGGTGAGTCACTGTAAATTATCTGGTGAGCCCATGGGCATGTATCAGATCACAACCAGTGAGGTTGGTATTACTGTTGGTTCAGAGGTCCAGTTTATAAAAGTCAACAACAGCCAGCTGGTGCAAAAAAAATCAGAAAGCTTCAGTTACAGCGTGACTGTAAGAGTATTGCCTACCATGACCGAGACCTGTTTGTCACTTCTGGGACTGCATTCACTGAGTGGTACACTTGTCAGCAAACTGCACGAGGACAAATATACTCACACAGTTAAGAATTATGTTTGATTTTTGTATCAACAAAAAAGTATCATAACAGGTCGTAAAGTATCTGTAGAAGTTATTATTAAAACAACAAGTAACTAAAAAATGTTCAATATTACTATTCAATTGTTAAAAATGTATTTTGACTGTCACTTAATAACAGGTTTATGACAAGAAAGTGTATAACTTGGAAAAGCACAGTTTCTGTGCTTTCTCTTTAAATTTTGTTCTCGAATAAATATATACGTGTGTATATGCTACATAATTAAAATTGTTTCAATATGTTATATACAATAATTAGTTTTTTTCAATTGTTGCAAACAACAAACACACAAGAAATACAAAATAACTTTAATGTTGATGAGATCATTATTTTCGAACGCATGCAGTTGTAACTGGTGAAAAAGAAAAAACACAAGAACAATAAGTTTTTTTGTTATTAAACTATTGTCCGTTAGTTGAAATTACAAACACAACTACAGTCATAATGTTTTACACATACATGTATGCAATATGCTTTTGTAACTTTTTCATAATCATTCAAAAATATTGTAATCGTGTTTTCTGTTTTGCAGTAGTGAGGTGTGCAGTGAGTCCGACAGGTGACACTTTGTACATCACCAACCCCTCCCAGCACAAGCTCCTCACCCTGGCCAGGGATGGATCAGTACTTGCCACCTTCATGGACCCCGAGCTACAAGACTGCACTGGTGTACATGTGACACCTGCAGGCAAGATGCTGATATTGGGTGGGGCTCCAATACTATCATACAGGTGGCCAGTAAAGGCAGTATGAAGCTGGCTACTCTGGCTACAAAGAGGGATGGGCTTCTGGGCCCACAGTCAGTCTGCTACAACAGCAACACTGACTCCATTATGGTGGGTAGGGTGAACAACAACAAGATCCTGGTGTACACATTGAAATAGCTTATCATTCTAATATCTAATATGTGTAATAATTAGTGATATAAATTACAATAACTGTTAGTTTTAGTGTTGTGTTACAATGCAACAAAGTTTTCTTTAATGTAGTATATGTGCAGTTATAAGTGATATTAATAACAATAGCTGTTTGTGTTATAGCGTTGTGTAACCATGCAAGGATGTTTTTGAAATGTGGATACTTTTAAAAATAATTGTATAGTTTTGTTTTTTAAATGTAACGCCTTTCTTAACTTATAAGTCTTAAACATTAATGTTTATTTTTGTTCTAAGAACTCAATAAGTTAATCTATTCTGTTATACAAAATGCATTTTTAAAATCAGTTTAGAAGACAATGATTGTCTTCACAAAAAATTGGTACACGAATCTCAGTGTGGCCATACCACGTGGTCCGTGACGTCATTTTGGCTAAAACAACAAGTAGAAAAATGTAAAAAATTGCCTCCGCTAAGAAACTTCAAATCCACGTAAGTATCTTATTATTTACTCTATTTTGACGAAATAAAGCTCAGGCTATGGGAAAAAGTTGAGCACTATTCCCGGTTATATAAATATTTGACACCAGATGAGTGGTTTAGTCTATCATTCAAGGAAAATTCATTGTTTTTACGTTACAATGCACGCAAGCACGACAAGCACTTTTTAAATCTTCCAAAATATCCGTTTTATATTCCTTTTTGCAGTGTACTTATATATGCGGACGTGAATAATTCCATTTTAAATGTGTTCTGTCCGAAAAAATATCTTAAAACACCATCTAATGACATCTCTAATGTATACCAACAATTTGGCTAGCACGACAAGCAACAAAATTCAAGGCAAGCACGAAAAGTCGATATTCGGCTAAAACGACCAGTTGTTATAAACTATGTTTCTGAAGCGATGTTATTGTCGAGTTAATAAACAATAATTAGAATTTCAAAACATTTTCTTGAACCGGCACATAGAACACAACAAATACAATGTCGGACAATAACTTCGATGCTGTCTTGCACAAGTTCTATCAAAAAATGTGAAACTTTTACAGAAAACAAGCATCTGAATCTGACAGAGGGACTATATGTCTGAAAAAATGTCCCAACTTAATCAGGCTAATGTCTGACACACTCTTCTGGAGTCGGGTTTCAATTTAATAATAATCTTTTGATTTTGATGAACAGTACACAATAACTCCACTGTCGTTAAGACGAATTGATTGATATAAAATGGCACATTTGACGCAACATATCAACACATATGTTTCTTTGATCGTTGTATCCTTTAGTGAAAGATGCTGACGTATATTTGCGCTTGTAGTTTTGGTAGGATTATATTAGTAACATTTGGTTAATAGCTTTTTAATGTACGTTTTTGATAAAACAATACTCAATGCACACATAGATTAAAAGAAGTGCTATATCGATCGGAGTTGCAGCTAACGTTGCTTTCGATTGAAGCTACTGTTGGTTATGTCCATATTCTTTCCAACTGTTAATGCCATTGCAAGGATTAAACTGTACTGTTGTAAACGTTGTTTTAATTGCTTTAAATTGTAGATTTAGTAATGTCCGTTGTCTTGTTATTATATATGGTTAAGTGGACGAAATATTTGAAACACACATGACACATACATTACATGTATATGATTTTAATACCTTAATGGTGACAGCACGGTGAATACAGAATAAAAAATGCACATTTATTTCATTTAACATATTTGATGTTTTCAGATACACAGCATGACGACAGAATCACGATATATAATTATATGTCATCGGCCTCGATCGAAAAGGACGTACCTCCAGCTTCTCATAAGCTGGAAGTACGTCTTTTGCGAACGAGACCGACGAGGTGCTATATGCGCCAGAGGGTATAAGCACATACGCAATTTGGTATATCATGAAAGATCACACGCTGGTATGTTACCCTTTAACTGTTGCGGGGCTGGATTTCCATCTAGACGACAGGAAGAGCGCACTCGAGAGATTGAGTGTGAGATGTGTGAGCACAAGACAAGTACTCGGGTTCATATGCGAGAACATCGGAAAGCACATAGTGAAGAAAAAACACATGTCTGCAGAGTGTGCAAAGTCGCCTACAAAAATATCTGCTTACTTTGTAGGCACTACAGGCAGAAACACAAATAACGCGTATAACGTGGTTTCACCTGTCTGTGACTTATTTGTGATTAACCCGTGATTTAATAGTTGTGATAATAGCTTCATCATCAAATATCAGTCATTATAAACATTTGAATCTTATCTGTTTATACCACGATGTTTACTTGTTGTGTTTCTTTATTTTTTATTGTATTTTATTTTGTTAGCGCTACAATTATAGTATAGCAAATGTGATTCAGATTGTGATGAAGGTGTTATTTAGTGATTCCATTTAATATGGTTTCATTAATAAACAAGAGATGTGTTTGTAAGAAACGCAATGCCCCCTACTGCGTGCCCCCTACTGCGTCGCTTTGAAAAAAAAATCGAAACCTGAACTCAAAACCTAAACGCAACGTGTGACGAAATTTCAGACGGACGGACAGACACACGGACAGTGCGATCACTATATGCCCACCTTCGGGGGCATAATAATAATAATAAAACAAACACTGCGTACTGTTAATTGATGAATCAAAATGAATAGAAACAAAACAAATCGGCTCAAATTGTATGCGAAATTCCGTGTAATTGGTACTCATAAAGAGGGAGCAAATCTTCGTTGTTCGTTAACTGCATGGAGCAAATCACACGAAAAAAGCAAAGCCAATTGAGCATTTGTCTTATATTAAACGTTACGTTTATCCAAAATTGCTCAATTATCTTTGTCACACGCAATGCTCAATGCCGATATATAAAATGAAGTATTATCTTTTTTCATCGGCAGTTGGAATATGTGACTGTTTTGGAAACTTTAAGAGTTATAAAAACAACGTTTGATTCAATGATGGTCAAAGCTTTAATTAATTATTTGCAAGCAATTGTGATCGGATTTACAAAAGCGACAAGAAACGCATAACCTTAACATTTATTTGACTGAGGTTAATATTCAGCACTTCCATTAAATTAAAAATACTGGAAAAATGTAAAACACACATTATGCACATGAACAATTATATATTTAACTATCTGTTTGATCTCAAGTCAAGCTACTTGATTGCAATCCCTCTAAAACAAGGAATTCAACAGAAAGGGGGTATCTGATTAAATTTCTTTCATGTCGAGTCCAAGTCTATAAGTAGGTTACAACTTGCTCTCGCTTCTCCTCGCACTATCCCACCGTACTCCTAATGTTCACCTAGCAGCAGCATTTCGACTGGGAGTGTGTGATGAGTAAACATTATGTTTTTTTTGTGGTCATATTTCACTCTATTGAATATTTCATCTTTGGTTTTGATCCAAGATGACATCTACGTTGGACATTCGTGTTGCTGACGCCTCGTCTTGGTACGCTTGCGTCGCTTTCCGAGTTTGACTGCTGGTTTTTGGTCTCATGATTCTTAAAAAGGAAAAAAAAATCTTGTAAGAAAACAAAATAATTAAGTTCTTATTATACATGTAGTTCAAATATGAATTTGGAAACAACATTAATTTTTCTTTTGTTTATTTAATGTTTTATCTTTATTTATTTACATCACAAAAAAGAAAGGTTGGTCGGTTTATTTTTAATTGACACTTCTGCGAGTGTTCCAAATATAAAGGCAACATGTTTTCTGTACATGAAAACAACTTGGGAAAAGGTGTATTTTGAGAAACGGTAGATTGAAAAAAAAATAGACGGAATTATTTTTGCAAGGCGATCTCAACTTGGAACATCAAAAGGACTGTCGTCGGCACAAAGGAATATATCGTTAGGTTTATACAAAACTTTTTATGCTAAAAGGCAAACATGTCGTTTTGAGGCAATTTATTTATATGGTATGTTTTCAAGAGTGTTTATAATAGTATGTGTCAAAATTGAACCGTACTCTATCTTGTTTTCAGTCAAATTTTCATTGAAACGTAAAACTGTTATACACTTATCTTATCTTGTTAAAATGTATTGCGAATGGGGATCTCATAAGGAAGTGTAGTATATCGTCATAAAGTGACTATAAACTATAAAACCAAGGAATTATTTTGACCGCACAAATATGGTCCATATGAATGCATACTTGTTTATAAGTTTAAAAAAAGCTGTTCTCGGTAAATAAATATTATATTCATGACCCTTCACCCCTAATGGGCGAAGAGTCTTAATAATGGTAACATCATGTCTGAATTTCGATTCAGTAGTCATTTATAAGTGCAGATTGTGTTCATTTGTTCTGTTTTAAAATTTTAAACACGTTACTTTATATACATTATACATGGCTGAACGCACACAGGACAGGCACATAATCTCACAAGACAGTAAATAGACACGAACTATTCAAGGGACACACACATTTAAATTAATTGAAGTATATAATTTGACAACATAGAATTATCAAGTCTACACTTATAACTAGTAGTCGTTCTAGCCGAATATCGACTTGTCATGCTTGCCTTGAATTTCGTTGCTTGTCGTGTTAGCCAAATTATTGGGGTTCATTAGAAATGTCATTAGATGGTGTTTTAAAATATTTTTTCGGACAAAACGAATTTTATATGAAATTCTTCACGTCCGCATATATTAGTGCACTGCAAAAAGATATATAAAACAGATATTTTGTAAGATTTTAAATGTGCGTGTCGTGCTTGCGTACATTGTAACGTAAAAGACTAGGAATTTGCCTCGAATGATAGACTAAACTACTCATCTGGTGTCAAATATTTATATAACCGGGAATAGTGCTCAACTTTACCCATAGCCTGCGCTTTATTTCGTCAAAATAGAGTAAACAAGCAAATTCGTAGAATTGATATCCCCCGCAACATATGCTTTGTTTGAGGATGGGTGCAAATCGGACGGACGAACATACTGACAGATGGACGGACGGAGGACAATAACTCAAAACTAAGACAGAGGAAGATTCTTGAGCCTTCAATATTTATTTAGGTGAATTAAAAAGTTGTGCGTTTTCCACAAAAACATTCAATGTTAATATACACTAAATTTAACAGATGGTGTACAATGCCATTTGGCGTGCATCATCCTCTTATCCATATATATACTTATATCAAGTTTCAATGAAATCCGTCAATGCCATTTGGCGTGCATCATCCTCTTATCCATATATATACTTATATCAAGTTTCAATGAAATCCGTCAAAGCACTTCCAAGATATGGCTCCGGACACAAAAGTGCCGGACGGACGGACGGACGGACAGCCGGACGGACGGACAACGCCAAAACAATATCCCTCCGCCTCTGGCGGGGGATAATAACGTACCACACGGACTGTAATATCAATAGAAACTAATTCCATTAATCAGAGAGATTGCATTTCAATTGTG
>VMBQ01004025.1:74814-91523 GCA_007657795.1 Dreissena rostriformis
TACTGTCGAAAATGTATTCACTTGCATGGCCAGTTGTTTATGCACCATTCCCTTCGAGGAAGAGGAGATATGAAGAAATGGCCAATTACCAAGAAGGTGGAATATTTTCTTCTTAAATGTGAAGTTCACAAAGAAGAAAACTTGGCAATGTTTTGCAAAGACCATAGCCAGCTGTGCTGCAATAATTGTGCTTTCCTTAATCACAGGTATTTTGATCATATTTGTTGTTAACACATTTAAGACAAAAGGTGTATGGTTTTAAACTACTTTTAAGTGAACCTTAATACTTATCCAAAAATCATGTTGATAATACGAATAATACAAATGTTACATTGTAATCTGATCAGGGGGATTTCAATAGATTGTCAAAACCAGGAGTCAAATGACCAAGCTTGACATTTTTAGGTGACAAAATATTTAGTCAATATTTATTTTGTTACTGTATATTTGTTAAATGCTTTGCCAACGTTGTTTTGCATAAACTTAATTTTAATAATATGCATACAAATTGTATGATAAAAACTTTATGTAATAATGTTGGATTGAGCTTCTTGGTAGAGTTTGCATCAAAAGGATTCAAGGCAGGAGTCTTAAGAAAGAACATTTCTGCCTTAAAAAAAACAACAAAATTCTTCTTCAATATAAATCCCTGCTGATGAACTCAAAACTTGGTTTTAGATTTCAACAAGGGATGTGTTTGTCAGAAACACAATGCCCCCTACAGCGCCGCTTTGAAATAAAATTTCTATTTATCATTTGGCAGGTATAGAAATTATCTCCCTTTAAAGCTTATTACTTCCCTTGGATTGTGTTTTTTTACCTTTAACCTTGAAATATGACCTTGACCTTTCACCACTCAAAATGTGCAGCTCAATAAGATCCACATGCATGCCAAATATGAAGTTGCTATGTTCAATATTGCAAAAGTTATGACAAAACTTTAACCTAGGTAACTACCGGTAGGCTAAAGAAACTATGAATATGTAAACAAAATACGGAGTGGTTTATGTTTATTATAGATTATTTAACTTTAAAATAAAATGGAGATCCTCACATGATTACCCCCTCTGAGAGTAGTAGTGTTTTATATTGCTGTTTAAAATTACTTGTAATTTATTTTTAAAAAATCACAAAGCTTTCTTCACTTTAAATTGAAAGTTTTACCATATGTTTTCATAGAACAGAGTTTAATTAAGTTGATATTTTATTGTATTTAGAATTGTTAAACATTGTGAATGTAATAAAACTAAACTATATAAAAGGTATTTTCTATTGTTTGGGAAAAGAACGAGGTCCGGTAAAATCTGGTGACCTCCGGTAAATTTTCAGTTATCTGACCTTATGTCCTGTACGATTTGTTTGTCTTTCGCATGGGTTGCTATACCAATAAGATGGTCCTCCATTTATATTAGTGAAATTATGCACTTAAAGCCTTAATGTCTCTTGAATACTTATCTAACAAAGAGATCATAAAAGCCATTATGTTTCGATACCTTTTACACTATTTTGTATGGTATGAGCCTTATAAGTAAATGTTTGGTACAAAATAAAAAAAGATTAATATATTATTTATGAAATACATACAGATAATCAATCGTTTTAAAGAGATATTATCAGATTTGTATTGATCAAGCTGTAAAAAAACAGGTACTTTTGCATCATTTATGAATTATTTGATTTATAAAAAACAAAATCTGTTTTCTTACAGGCAATGCAAAAGGGTGATGCTTTTATCAGACTTAGTAAAAAATACCTCCACAGACCTCAAACAAGTATCCAGTAATATCCAAACTACTCTTGCAGAACTAAAGAAATTTCAAGAAAACCTGGAGGCAAGCATTCAGTCTGTGCAAAATTCATTCGATGAGCAGTTACAAGAGATACAGGAAACTCGCAAAAAATAATTACAGCCTTAAACATGCTTGAAAAGAAGACACTGAAGGAAATGAAGAATATGCTAAAAAAACTGCAAGCCTCTCTTAAAAGTGATGTTGACAAATGTGCCACTCTTCAAGATGAATTTAAGCAACTGGGAGATACCATACATGACATAAGTGATAAAAGCAAGCAGGAACTATCTTTTATAATCAGAATGAAATGCCAGGACAAAATACAGCTGTTTGAAAAATATCGGAAGAAGAACTCTGTTCAAGTAAAATCTTCAATCACTTATAAGCCTAATAGTGAAATTGTGCAGTACCTTTCCAAGTTGTCTGGTCTTGGAAGGATTGAACACAGTACCCAGACATTGACAGTGCTGAGAAATCCAGACCAAGTAATAAGGCTGAAAGAGAAGTATGAGTATGATGTACGCATGCGAGGTGATTCATATGAAGAGTTATGCAGTATCAGAGACATATGTGTTCTCCCTAGTGGACAGGTCCTGGTTGCAGACGCGATGAATAACAATGTCAAGCTGTTAAACCAGCAGTACAAGGTAGTGAGTCACTGTAGTAAATTTGATACGCCATCAGGCATTTGTCAGATCACACCCAGTGAGGTTGGTGTTGCTGTTGGTTCAGAGATCCAGTTTATCAAAGTCAACTACAGCCGGCTGGTGACAGACAGAAAGATTCCATTACAACATGAATGTAGAGGTATTGCCTACCACGAGGGAGACCTGCTTGTAACTTCTGGTACTGCACTTTACAAGTACTCCCTGAGTGGTACACTTGTCAGCAAACTGCACGAGGATAAATCAAATAAAGGGACAGGTAAAAATCATGGTGGATTTATCTTTACGAATAAGCAATTTATTATAAAGAGTTGTAAAGCATTTGAAGAAGTTATTATTACAACAGCAAGAAATTCAAAAATGTTCAGTATAACTCTTACAAAATGGTTATTAATTTATATTGACTGTAATGTATATTTATTAAATGACACTTCATGACAGGTCAATCAAAAGAAAGTGCATTGCTGTTAAAAACAGTGTCTGACCTGCTCTTTATATTTTGTTGTTATCAAATAAACAAACAGGTGTAATATGCCACTTTTTATCTGATTATAATTTCAAAAGCCTGCATTTGTAACCAGTGAAAAAGAACCAAACAGGAAAGTTTCATTATTGGTTGTTTTTGAAATTTTTTGTTCTGTAGTAAAAGTTACAAACACAACTACAGCCATAATTTTGTACACAGAAATGCATTCAGTATGCTTGTGATTTTCACTCATAATTATACTAAAAGATTTTATTCATGTATTCTGTTTTGCAGTAGATGGATGTGCAGTGAGCCCGACTGGTGACAAGTTGTACATCACAAGCCACTACCAGCACAAGCTTCTCACCCTGGCCAGGGATGGATCTGTCCTTGCCACCTTCATGGACCCTGAGCTAAAATGGCCAACTGGTGTACATGTGATGCCTGCAGGCCAGGTGCTGGTTTGTGGATACGATTCCAATACTATCCTACAGTTGGACCGTAAGGGCAGTAAGAAGCTGGCCACTTTGGCTACAGGCAAGGATGGGCTTCAGGGGGGCCCATGGTCAGTGTGCTACAGCAGCAACACTGACTCCATTGTGGTGGGACAGTTGAACAACAAGATCCTTGTTTACAAAGTGCAATAGCTTATCTTTCTTTTTTTATGATATGTGTAACAATAATGTGATATAAATTACAATAGCTATAAGTTTTAGTATTTCAACAATGTTTTTGATATATAGCATATGTGTAGGAATAATTTATGTAAATTACAATAGTTGTTTGTGTAATAGTGTTTAGTAACAATGCAAGAAATCTTCATATTGGATACACACAGTTTTCTAAAAATAATATTATCTTTTTGTTTTTCAAATGTATCATGTTTCTTAATTGACAAGTCTTAAGTGTCAAATACAAATGTTTTACTTTTGTTCTCAGAACTCAATAAGATAATCTATTCTTTATGATAAAATAAATTTTAAACATCAGTTTAGAAGACAATGTTTTTACATTAAAAAAACAGGTACATGACAAAACACCTTTTAAATGCATTGTTATTTGTTTACAGTTGGACAAATTCTTTTCAATCACTTGGCGCTTGATTTGCTTATCATTATTTTGTATTAAACGTCTAGATGATACCGAGTTTTGACTTGCTTCCATACAGAGTCATAAAGTATCAATAACCTTCCAGAGGGGTAGGGTATTCCATTCAATGTGAAATCATAATGCCAAAGATGACTAAGCGAGCAGTCACTCCAGACTGGTACCAATAAATTTGAAATAATTTATAATCCCGTATTGTGAAGTGGGACAGGGAATTATAGTCATGTTTTTAATCTGTTTTTAACACTTTTGTGTCTGTAATACTTTTTGTGTCCGCAATTTTTCTCTTATATCTTGTCAAGGATTTCAAGAAACTCACATCACATGTAAAGGTCATGAAGTGATGTGCATGAGGGATAAGTCATTCAAGCCAGGTTAAGGTCAAAGTCACATCAAGGTCAAGAGCCTCTTTATTTTTGTGTCTGAGCCAGGTTTCCTATACTGTGTAAAGCATTTTCATGAAACTTGGCAGATTTATGTATTAAGGTCATAGAGACGGTGTGAAGAAAGCATGAGTGAGTCACACCGGCTAAAGGTCAAGGTCACACTTGACGGTCTATGGTTTAGCCATATGTTTTTGCCTAGTTTAATATCTCCAATAACCATTGAAGGAATTTCAGGAAAAGTTAATGTCATTAAGAAGATATCCAGAATTCATGTGTAAAACACACTGGTTCAAAATCAAGGTTACCACTCCAAGATAACCAGCTGCACAATGCCAATGTTTGACCTTGACCTTTGCGCAAAAAGCAGACGACATGTGTATTACATTGAAAATTATTTAAAATTGCATGATGACTTATTAAGTTACATTTTGAACAATGCTCAAATTTGACTTTCCACAATTTAGTATGACCTTCATCCTTCAGCAATGGTGACAATTCTTTCAAGTGACAGGTAAAGTCCATATAGTGAATATTTGTGGTTACTGGTTAATTGAGCCTCCTTCTGGGAAAACTGGGCTAAATGCATGTGCATAAAGTGTCATACCAGATAAGCCTGTGCAGTTCGCACAGGCTTATTAGGGACAATACTTTCTGCTTTTATGGAATTTTTCGTTGAAAGGGAAGTCTCTCCTAAATAAAAATCCAGTTCTAGCAGAAAGTGTTGTCCCAGATTAGCCTGTGGGGACTGCACTGACTAATCTGGTACTACACTTTACATACATGCATGGAGCTCGATTTACACCGATCCAGGTCATACAAATGTATGGTGAACATTTGTGGTTAATTATTTAAAAATCGCATTATAAATGAAGTTACAGTTTGGACTTGACTTTTGATCACTTAAGTGTGACCTTGACCTTTCAGCAAGGAACATGTGTCTAACATTCCATCTCAAGTTGATGAAAACTTGTGGTAACTTACTTAAAAATTGCATGATAAATGATGAAATTACAGCCCCGACAAGCTGTACTATGCCCAAATGTGACCTCTAAAGCATGACCTTGACCTTCAAGGTAGAGAGACTGATGTGACATGTGACAGGCCATCACCAAATCATTTGGGTTAAGACTTAGTTCTCTGCAAGTGGTTTCAAAATTGCATGATGAATGATGAAGTTATAGTCCTGGCATGTTTGTTTGGACATTATAACGCACCCACTTATGTACTCAGAGACATGCATACACTCAATCAGGGTGACAGCTATATGAAGCTTTCTGCAAGCCGGTTCTACAGAATGAGTGCAATTTAATGTACCAGTAATCACGTATTGGTCAGTGTACATGTATGTCATGTTCTGTATATGCACTGACTGTACAGCTTACAAATTATGGTGTCTGCTAGATGGGTTACAATTTAACATAGTCACGTGTGTCTGTAAGTCTTTTTTTTTCTTTCACAATTTTGAATGGGGCAGGTCCTTTTAAATTGGAAAAAATCTCGTAGTTTTGAGTAAAATTGGGAAATAAGCGTTGTTGCAACTTATAGATCTGGATGGGAGATGAACTGATTTTTTTTTAAATGCTTGTCCTTATTTTATGGAAACCTTCAATTGAGAATTTTAAACTGTCATTTGGGGAAAATATATACTTTTTTGGATTGGGAATGGGGCCGAATGTTGGCCCCAAAACAGTGTCCGACAAATCCATTGCCCGGAGCCCAGGGGCTACCGATTTTTTTCATCGGGCTACTTAAATTTCCCAGCTCACGCCCGCCGGGCTACTTTAAACATATAAGAGCGGTAGCCCGGTTTATTGACAGACATACGTAGAATAAACACGCTGACCTTGTGTTTGTACACTGTGTATTGCTTATAATCCGATAACAAAGTTCAATCAATTACCTAATCAGTCATCCATCACTTGCGGTAATGTCGATTGTAAACAGTAACAGTGTATTTTAATCATCCAATCAGAATCAACATTTGTCGTCTGCTAATAATATAATGAGAGCCGAATGGATAGTTTGCGCACGTGATGCAACGTCATTTCGCAATTTGGAATTCTTTGTTTTGACCGCAATAATGAGTAAAAGCGACAACGAATGTGATGTGGTTAAATATCCAAGGACGCCAAACATTAAAGAAATCAAAACAATAACGGATTCTTCAAAACGAAACCTTCAAATGAATATTAATTACACTGGTGTGAACGCGGTTAATGAGTAATAGCGACAAGGTTTTTGATGTCTTTCAATATCCAAGGACGCCCAACATTAATGAAATCAAAACAATAACGGATTCTTCAAAACGGTAACGAAACTGTCTAAATGAATATTAATTACACTGGTGTGAACGCGGTTATCACCTGCTAATTAGTTTGCACTGTCAATTATTTATTGGATTAAAGGAGCGACTGTTAATAATTAAGGTAAGTTTGATTTCAATTGAGACAAACAGTGTTTTGACCATTTGATTGAGTTGTATATAAGATGCACCGATTTTGTATCTTTTGTTATAATGTATTTAATTAGTTTTGAAGGTGCAATGCGATATGTTACAGGATTAATATCAAGTGATTGAATTTATGAGCTTCTGTGTATTTAATTTGGATTAATGTGCACATGTGTTATTTTAAAATGGTTACAAACATTATGATTTGCTAGTACATATGTGCATACATATTTAAGATTAACAAAATACATGTAAATAACTTCGCCTTTGAAAAAAAAAATCAGCAATAAACAACAATATTACAAACTTTAAAAAGTTATATTGTTAACAAAACATGTAAATTAAGTTAATTAACTCTTAATTCTATAATGTATATTTCAGCAATGAAACTCATCAAGAGCTCCAGGCGTTCACACATGAACCAGGACACGCTAGAAGCACTCATGAGGGTGCATGCAGATGGACCACCACTCCATGATAACAAGGCGGAAGGTGCTTTCCACAACTGGATGGACTGTGTACCTGAGACACGCCACCTCGCAAGCCACAAGATATTGTCAGCTACTGACTAGAAATGATATTGACTGTGACTGTGAACTACATGTATAACTATAACTATGTACTGAGTGCAGTTTAATAAGACTTTTTGATATTGGACTGAATGAAATCATTGTGTCACTGTGTAATACTGTTGATAAGTGATTTGTTATGTCTACTGCATGTCCAGCGTTTTTTTTCCTTCTTTGAACGGGTCCGGTAAACGGCCCTGTTCCCAATCGGGACCGGACCTGGTCCCAAAATCGCCGACGGACCCTTCCCAATTTAGAAAACGGTCTTTTCCCAAATAGTTTAAATAAAAACGGCCTCGTATCGATTCAAAAATCCCAAATAGACTATCTTTTTTGTCTCAAAACGACTTCAGAAGTTAGTAAACAAGTATGAAAAGGAAACGGTTGTTGTTGTAGTTGTTGTTGTTCATTTAGAATGAGGCCGACGCAACTTCCGATAGGTGGAGCCACCTAGTTACCAAGTTGACTGTTCCCCGGCCGGCATACATAATGCGGCATTATTGAATGCTGGCGGGGAAACAGTCAACCAAATAAGGCAATAGTAGTAAAATTGACCTTGTTTTGTACGCTTCGATAACAATGTTTCACATGTTCGTGACAGTTGTTTATTGAACGTTCTCGTTAAATACAGATTCAATATACAAAATAAAACCCTTATCCGAAAAGAATGATAGATATTTCGAAATGCCGACTTTGACAAAATATTTTCCCGGGTTTTGGTTTTATTCGTAGCGACGTCTTTACGTAGTAAACAAACCCAAATATGGAAATCCGAAATCTCGTTTTACTCTTCAAATACTCGCGGCGAAGTTAAATAGTCAACTACTTCCGACGATTTTGCACACTCGCATCGTGGTTTTTATATAAATAGCCAGAAAATGAGTCACAATTCAAAATACTACTTGAAGAAAGTGAACAAAACGAAATCAGCCAAGCATAAAAGTCTTGTAATAAGCACGTCACCCTTTGACACAATGTTTTCCACCTAAATTTCTGTTTTCCATTATAACAATGGTCATCTGCTGGTCCTTTTAATTTAGACAAGTTATCTCAAATTGCCACACAAAGTAATTGTTTAATTGGGCTTTATGCCATTTTAAACAATTTTCAGTTATATTGCGGCAATACCCATTAATTCTATCTGGAAAACCATTTCCTATTTTTTTTTTAGATAAACTGGTATTTGTTATACAGACTTATGATCTACCCTATCCCAGAATGCCATTGATAGTGTATAAAAGCATTGTTTACTACATAAAATAGATTCCAGTTGATGTATTTGTATGATTTTTTATATTTCCCAATTTGATGGATTTCACGACGCGAAAATTCCCAATTTGAAGGATTTCGCGACTCAAAAATTCCCAATTTCTAGGGGACAGGACCTGTTCCCAAACAGGTGAAAAAAAACGCTGATGTCACATCAGACTGACTGTTGTATTATGTGTATGTAAATGAATCAATAAAATAAAGATGAAAACTTGCCTCTTATCATGTTGTAGGTAAATGTTTAGGCTACCAAATATTTAATATACCAAATATTTTTACTGGTAGCCCAGTGGGCTACCTGAAAAATAAGAAATTTGTCGGACACTGCCCAAATTTTACCATAAAAAACACTGTCAAACCTACCCTGGTTTGTACATACGCAACAATAGGCTCGAACTCGGAGATTAGGAATGGTCCTATGTGTATGAAAGGCACTCGTCCTGCAACAAAGAATTAATACCAAATAATGTAAAATCATTTATATTCCTTGGCATGAAATTTTGTGGTTTTAAAAAAGGGACTTTTTTGTGCAGACATAAATTTGCAGTTTTCTGATTTTGGAAAAAAAAAAGAATTTGTGTTGCTTATTTTTCAATGCGTTTCTGTTAAAATTTTGGATTGGTGAACACACAAAATCAACGAAAATTATGTCCCATGAATAATAATGATAGTACTTTACACAATCCTTTGAGTTACAGTTCAGAATAGACAGCCCAAAGAAACTTATTTATAAAAAAAAATAAAAATATATTACATGTATACATAGAATTTGGAAATTCTTGGGTGAGAAAAGCGTGAAAGAAAAAAACTGCATGAGACAATATTGAATATGGTACTTATTAAATGATTATTTATTCCATTAGTCTTGTTTTTATAAATGCTCACGAAAATATTATCATTTTTTTCCCATTATATACAGTTGCCCAGAAGACACTTTTAACATTAACGGATAACCAGTAGAAGTAATAAAATAATAATGAAAGAGATGAACTATCAATTTGGATGGGGTTAAATGCATGTGCGTAAAATGTCATTCCAGATCAGGCTGTGCAGTCTGTACAGGCTAATCAGGAATGACACTTTCAGCTTTATGGTATTTTTAGTTGAAAAAAAGTCTCTTCTTATCAAAAATCCAGTCTATATGGAAAGTGTTTTACCCGAATAGCCTGTACAGGCTAATCTGGGTCAACACTTTATGCACATGCATTAAGCCCATTTTTTCCAGAGCACTGCTTATAGGAAGTAATGGTATGTGCATGCACTCCATTGATAATGGTACAGTAGAGTGGTCAATTTTCATTGAATGTGTGAGTTTAAATCCCCTTGAAACTGCCTTTTTCTTCTAAGTGATCGATCAATATATAAAATAAATGTGTGAAAAATGGAATATGCAGTGTTTAAATATGTGTCTTTATTTAAGGGAAACATTCTCAATATATTCCCTTAAACACGAGCTTACTAAACATTAAATATAAATAAAGTAAAACATAGCGGAAACACTGTCAATATCTTCAATAACTTCTTTAACTTTAAATGAGCCTCGCTTTGGGAAAACAGGGTTTCATGCATGTGCATAAAGTGTCGTCCCAGATTAGCCTGTGCAGTCTGCACAGGCTAACTTGGGACAACACTTTCCCCCTAGACTGGATTTTCAAATGGAAGAGACTGCCTTTAAACAAAAATTTTCATAAAAGCAATAAGTGTCGTCCCCGCTTGGCTTGTTCGCTGTGCAGGCTAATCTGTGGTGACACTTTACACACATATATTTCCCAGAGCGTGGCTCATTTACATGATTTTCAAGCTCTAACCGCCATCTCATACCTGATGGGGACATTTCTTCTGCATTGATTTTTGGTACCGTAGAGAACTCCAGACCACACATGTATAAGAATGTCTTAACACTTAGACTGGCCGCATAGTCGGGAAACGTTATCTGCTCAGCTGCAGGTAAAAAAGGTCAGAAATAAAATCAAATATGTACATTAAATGAAACTTACATCATACCAAAGAATAATGCTTTTAATACAATTAAAATCAATTAAATTAAATTTTTGGGGGGATCCAGATAGTTATTTATTTCGATGGAAAAAATCAGCATGTACATTAGTGCATATTCTGATAATACCAAGCATGTACTAAAATAGATATTTAAAGTGCCTTTTGAAAATAAGACACAGTTTAAGGCCAAATATTTGTCACAAAAGCCCATTAAAACTTAGTATTGCAATTGTGTGATGGATTTAAATTATATTCAATCGTTATTCTTCATTTTTCATAGTACCAATACCAACTGATTTCCCAACAAGCCTAAACATTATTTCTTTTATCCTATTCCTATATGAAAATTATATTTTCAATGAATGCGAGTACACATTTATATCCTCAATTGCGACTATTAAACATAAAATTGAGGGTTGAGTGCGAAACTATTGTATCTTATATAGAAATGAGTAGCAGATACAACAGTTTAAAGCCCCCTCCAAATCAGCATTTCACCTCTCTTATTCTGTTGTTTACAACCCACTGCATGGCTACTAAAAGGTATCTGCAGCAGCATGTAGATGTAAAAAAATGGTGAAATAATATTTACATTCACTCTTAATTTTCTGTAGAAAAATGAACGAGTTCATTTTGCATAACCCGTAAGCCGGCAATACCGCCTTCGAAGGCGGAGCTTCTAAAATCGGACCAATGGTTTCAAGATGCTGACACTACTTTTGTTAATATAGTAACAAACATGAATAAACATTAACCGTTTGTTTACTTTCGTTTCTTTGATGTTTCATTTAAAACAAAAGCAAAATTGATTATTTCTTTAAAAATATATTACCGAACCATCTTTCAGTATTTTATTTTCATCACTTGATTACGCAATTTATGACGTATCTCGTGTGACGTCATTTCAATGACGAAACATTTTGGGACAACAATATCATGAATATGGACGAGGTGAATTTTTAACAGTTAAATATTTGTTTTAAGCATTGAACGAATCCAAAACGTATTTTGGGTTGTGTGTTTGTCATGCATAACACCTTAAGAACAGACACTGGAAGTGTATATCGTTGTAACTTTATTGTTATTAGCATTGGATTAAAGTTGCCATTGAGGTAAGTGTGTCGTTTATACTAAATTTAGTTTTGTATGACTCCTGTCAAATAATGTCATTAATCTATTCTACAGCACAGTTTCAGCTGCAATCGATATTTTAATTATCCAAATAATGTGCTATGTGTTATTATAATTAATTAATGATAGTAAAACTTCAGAACTGCTTTTCTTCGCATGGGAATAATGAATTACACAACCTTAAGGGGCAGGTAGTAGCTGTTCCCGAAACTTAGATTACAACAGGTGTTGCCTCTCTTAAAGCATACAATTCTGACATGTTTTGATGCTCGGATATGTTTTTATTGTTTCAAATCAAAGGACAAAAATATAAATATAAGGATTGATTTTTATTTTTCGGGCTTTTATGCAGTATGAACGCTCAGGGCGAGTATTGACAATTTACCAAGAAGCGCTAGCCCGAAAAATAAGAATCAATCCTTAAATAAATGCTTACCCTGATATTGTTGGTAAAGTTTGACATTATCTGGCCAACGCTCTGTAGCTGAAAAAAAAAGAAGAAATGTGCACTCCCTTAATGCCACTGGACACATAAATGAATTTTGGGTGGACACTCATTATGTTAATTTATTATATAAAAAATTACCAAAGGGCAATAACTTGAATATGGGAGCAAGCGATTGAGGTTCTTGTGCGATGTACATCCCCTCAAAATCTACCTACCCATGAAGTTTCACGTTGATACCTCTTTTGGTTTTCCACATAAAATCCAGACAAATTTAAATACGAACAGGATGCTGCATTTAATAAACGCTGATGCTCAGGTGGAAGCCTCATCAGTACCGATTCATTGGCATGTATAAATAAGTCTTAGTCAGAAATAAGTTCAAGTTCAAGCTTATATGTAAGTGATTTGAGAGTGCAGAGAATTTATTTAAGTATCCATTTCCCCAGATAAGCTGCGTATCGGCGTTTTTCACCCTATCAAAATGTTTAAAAATGCAAAGAAATTCAATATAATACGTATTGAAAACGCAAGCAATTTGACTTTTACGCTTATTCTTTAAATTTGATGAGTAGGATACAAGCCTCGATCGAAAATGCTTTGCTCAATTTCAGTAATTTCTCATTGGAATAATTACCTTACGGCGGCGAAGATTTTATTCATTCTAAAGTTAGCAAGCGCCTGGATGACGGAGGAGCAAAACAGTCAAAGTTATTCAAACGCTATGAAGACTTAATTTCATAGCAAATTAAGCGTCTGACCAAAATATTCATGACATGCATGTATTTGTAAAGCGTCTGTACTTTCAGTTTCTATAACGTTGCTTAATAAAAATGTCTAAGCGAGGTCGAAAGACGTCCGGGATTGTTGCGCTAAATATATCATATATGTCGATCACAAACTTTTTCCAACCAAGTAGGTAAGCAGGAATATGTGCGGAATCATTCGTGTTATTGATTTGTTAGAAACTGTATATGCAGCAGTTGAAAGTATCGAGTTGACAACCAAAAACATGACAAAAAGTCTGTGATTGAAAAAACCTGTCTAAAGTGGAAAAAGTCATATCCCTGGTAAGTTAGAAATTGTTGACGTTGATGGGGCAGAATTTGTTTTAAATGTGCATACTGCATCCAGTCTGTGCAACAGAAGTAAAGCAGCAATGATTTTGAGGTATACATGTTAATAACTCATTTCACCCTAGTTAAAAACTGCAATCACCCTATTTTTTCAAAATCAATGGGTGAAGAATTTTTATCTTGTGTAGAAGACCAAAAAGGTCAATGTCAAGGTCAAAATGAGGTCAGGTGATGTGGTTGAGTTGAGAATGTTCATACATCAAAGTTAAGTGACAGCAGTATTGATGTAGGACGAAATGTGTCATTTTGGGTATATACATAATTTGTACTTTATGAAACAAGAGCTCATATGTTTGTGAACACAATGCCCCCTACTAGGCTTTAAAGCCGCATGGCAGCTATTTTAGAAACAAGCTTATATTTTGAATGTTAAGGTCACAGTGACCTTGACCTTTGACCTAGTGACCTCAAACCATGTTTGATTGTAGATGCCAATGAGATGCATGCACATGTGAAGTTTAAAGAACATAGACCCTAGAGTTTTCATTTTTTGAGCAAGGTTAAAATTTTGGGACAGAATTACAGACAGACAGGCCAAAAACAATATACCCCCTTTTTTAAAAGGGGGCATAAAAATCTGAGTCGAAAAGTAGGTCAATGTCAAGGTAAAAATGAGGTCAGGAGATGTTCGTGTATTGATGAGTTCAAAGACATCATCCACGTATAAAGTAAGTAAGTAAAAAAGCTTTTTCTATCTATCAATACTGTCTAACTCCCCTTTCGGGTATTATTGACAAGTTTTTTGGAAGAATTATTGATGTAATTAAATAAACATTTACATCCTTCAACAGTGTGATGTAATGCAGACGTGTTCTGATTGGACAACTTAATTTTATGTCCGAAATCCTGTTTGTCCGAAATTTACTAACATTTGTACATAGTATTCATTTTGAAGATTTGCATCAAGCCAAGTCAAAAGTAATATAAACCTTTTTGTGACAAAAACACATTTAACAACGAAAATAAGGCTTGTTACACTCACCTCCCATTTCGATTTTCACAGCTTCCATCAACATTTCCAGGGTCAATAAAATATACGTTATTTTTCTTCCACAGCGGTTATAAGGCAGAACGGACCCACAAACATTTTGGGCTAACGAAGTCTAAAAAAAGTTCTAGAAAAAAGGAGTAACAACAGTTTGACCAACCAATTAATCGGCGGCAAAGAACAGAATATCTGTCCTCTCTATGGGGTTTTCCCTTCCGTCAATAGGTCCACCATTATATTCGCTGCACTGAACAGTGTGCTCAAAGCAGGTTGCGAGTACACAGAAATTGAATACCCTGCTTGTGAGGTGGGGGTCGAAGATGGAAATAGAGAATAATAGGTAAGTGTTGATTATAGATCAGGTTTATCATGCGAGGCTTAGAAAACAAAAAGCACGAGCCTTGGCGAGTGCTTTTCCGTTTTCGTGCCGAGCATGATAAACCTTATCATAATCAACACTTACCTATTATTCTATTTATCCCACTTCTTATTCAGTAAACCTTTTTATTTAAACAAAATAAGTTTAACTTGTTATTTTCGCTTGATTTATGACGTCATTTTGTCGAAAATATGACGTCATTTCGTGCCTTGTATTAAAGCAGAAATTTAATCAACGGGGCTATAATCAACCGAAATCGCTGTAAAAGTGGGATAAAAGACGTAGCCTTTACCTGGAGCATATCACATCAGCATACACTTATGGATGGGCATTAACTTTCGCCAAATTTATATTTATTTCTCTGTTATATTATGTTGAACATAGTTCATATTAATTGTGTTTAGCAATTTTGTTTGTGTCCACTGAAAAGATGCTATTGGAACTCTTTTTGTACTGCGTGGAGTAACAACGCTTATTTACTCTGTAATGCGTGTAAATCGTTTTAATAACGCGTGTCCAAAAAAAACTCAAAATAGCTTACAAACTCAAACAAAATTTAATGTTTTAGGATTGAGAGATTTCAAATTGCATCAAACTTGTTTAAAACCCTAATGCTTTGTATTGACCGTTCCAATGCAGTGATCCCAGTTAAATTCTTTTCGTTATCTTTTATTTCATACTATAAGTGATTCATAGAGAAATCAATTAAAATAAATGTAGATCGCTGATTAAATTGGATCTCCAATTAAGCGTGTTTATAATTTTATACTAAAGTTAAATTAATACACTCCAGTATAACACGCTTAGAATTGCATCCATAATTAAAAATCATTCTGACGTTTGTGAGTCTGATTCTCTCAAGGCTGTTTATAAGGAAAGTAGTGCATTGACATTTTAAAAGCCCCGATAAAGTGCAGGTTCAAAGACGGGAGAACTTCATAAACGTTTAAAAGCTCTGATTAATCGTATCCATTAAAGAACTAAAAAAATAGATCAATGCATAAGCGCGAATTTTTTTTATCAGAATTTAAAACTGTTAGGCAAATACAACAGTGGGACGTTTTAGTTTTCTAACTCATATCAAGTAAAAGGACGACGGTTAAAATGTGATCCCTATTTAAACTTTTTCAGAGCAAAGATCTCTTAACTCACATGATTATTGATAGATCTTTTGTAAGATCAACTGTTACATCGTAAAACGTGAGTTTGTGATAAAATATCCTTTTTATAAAAAAAATACACAAAGGACATTTACAATTCAAATGTCCAATTTGCTTATTACCTTACCTTAGTAAGTTCGTCGTTATATAAATAAAACGTAAAATCCCCCAAAATCGCCAGTATTTTTATAATCACGCGCCGTCAGTGAAGAAGCCATGTGTCCCCTCTCCGTCTGCTCCGAGGTTGCCAATAGTGATGTGTCAATATCCCTTGTGAGGTGTCATAAACCAGGGGCCCGGGTAAATGTCATTGCGTTAATTGTTTTATTGCTCTTTTCCGTGATTGCACTGTCAGTGTTTTGATAAAGGACAGGCTATTATTTTAATTTTAATTGATCGCTTTAATTCAAAGGTGACTGAGTTTCTTCTGTGTTTCTTGATATAACATTATTCTTAGTTTAACCAATCGTCCGATCAATTTTCACTTACGGGCTGCCATAAATAGCATTGTCAACTGGGATGAAGCGTGACGGTCGCTGTTCTCGTTCCATGCACATTCTCAGAACAGTTACAAGAACAACCGGTATATGTGCTGGATGGTCATACTTTGGAATTGAAAACACTTGAGATATTCGTATCGGTCTTTTCCCATCACAAATGGACTGTTTGAGCCATAGTTAGGACAACATTCCGGTGTTATGGGGGTATTAAGGAATTCCATTACAAACCTCGAAAGAGGTTTTCAAAACCCTTACTCCCGTGTCTGTCATT